>JAWDHC010000086.1:0-97768 GCA_036172615.1 Curvularia verruculosa | reverse complement strand
CGTTTGTTGTATGTTCGGTTCAATTCACTCTTGTTAAAAACTAGGCGCCTGGGAATAATATCCTCGATCTAGGGGATATTTTGTATTATTTGTCTAGATAGATGTGGCTGATGGGAGTGAGTGCGTTGGTATCAATTCGGGGCTTTGTGTGTGCTTCATGGTTCAGAGGTGTGAGTGGTGTGTGTTAGGAGATGATGAGAGAGTGGTTTTGCCAATGTCAGCATGAATGAAAGAGGGAAAGAGGGCAAGAGGGGCGAAGAGACATTTAATAGAATCATTCTATCTTTAAATTTGGGTTAAGGTTGTGCTGAAATGTTTATCACTATAGTTAACTAAACATAATTATATAAAGAAGTATAACAAAACTATAGTTGCATATACTCTAGTAGACTATTCAAACGATGGACTAATAACCCATGACCAAGTAGGCGAAGTTGGAGGTGAAACTCTACAGCTGATAACGGATTGAGTAGATACGGTATATATTCCTTATAGCAAGATATCTACTTTATTTTGCATGGTCTTTTTATATGCTACTACACTACAGTGTCAGTCTAATGCTCCAACAGAAAGCCATGGTGCAAAAGATAGGCATTGGGCCGTGCTAAAAACGTGTGTGAACAAAAAGTGGAACGATCAAGAGGGGTATTCACGAGTGAAAAGAGTACTATCAGTAGAGTTGTGTTTTATTGATTTCAGTGTTTCGTGAACCATGGTGAACTTTTTTTTTGATACAGTAAGGTTGAACTGAGCATCTCTTGGTGTGTTGAATATTTTTCTACTAGAATTATAGAATATCAACACAACTTCTGAAGGCATATCTCTCCTTTTCTCTAGTATGCTATGTATATTGTAACCCTCAGTACACCTGTAAAACACAGGAATGGATTTGGAACGAATCATTAACAATCTTGTGTCAATGATAATCGTTCTTTTCGCTCACAATGTTAATACATAGATACACGTTGGATAGTTTGCCAACTTCATTAGTTTGGGCTAAGTATTTCTCATCTCCCGATAGAATTGTTTAACCTGTATCTGGAGCATTTCCACGCGTGAAGAAGCAATCAAATTTCGTCTTTCCTTTTCTCACACTAAACTCGAGTACAGCGTCATATCTCCTTAGACAACATTTCTTTTTCACCAAGAAACTTTCTTTGCCACTTGGTTTTGAAATCCGACGTGGAATGACTCGGAGGGCATGTGAAAACTGTTTTTCATTGAGCTATTGGAGTAAATTAATACAAGAAATGTATTAGGATGGGTTGGCCCCTTTATAGTTGACAATCAACCGCACACGCATCAACCTGCTTGAGCAAATGGCTTGACTGTCTTTGGCTCGACACCAATCAGAATGCAATGCATAGGCGCGACCATGTTTTGTTGTTTGGGCAGGTGGACGCAAGGCGCGCTTGGGCTGGAGGGCAGCTTTGGGGAAGTCACGTAGCTGCTCGTTACCCCGCCAGATAGCCGAGCGGCGACAGTATTGTGAGCGAGGAAGGAAAGCTGCCTACAACACAACACTCGACACAAACACAATGCAACACAATTTCATCGATTACCATACACATTATCGATAGCAGAGTCCGATGCGCGTTTTTCGGCGAAACGAGGAATACATCAAGCTCCTTCCATGTCGTTGCGGACACGGCTCCTCAGAAGTGCCGTCTAGGCCGATCCGACGCCTCACAAAAAAGAATAGTGACGGGGAAGTCGAGTCAAGCAGGTTTTTAATCTTGGAAGAAAGAGAGGGACAATAAAAACATGTCACGGCATAACCATGGGGAACCTGGCTGATGCACTGCCGGCCATGTCAGTTCATCACAACATCCCAGCACACTGGCAAGCAGCAAGCAGGGAGAGCAATATGTGAGCACATTGAGCGACGGGGCCATTGGTTGCAGAGCTGGGGCTTATAGAACGCTCCACCACTGATGAAACTGATGCTGCCGCGTGTGCCTGCACGTCAAGCCTGGGGGAACGGTGGATGATGCGGCCGTGGAGAACCACGGTTCACCTGGGTGGTTTGTTGACCCCCTCGAGCCCCCAGGCAAGCGAGCTGAGGAGCTCGGCCGTGCGATGGTTGGGGCCTTTTGCACGTGATGGGCCGGAGGATCCGCGATCTTCATCAGGCCATGGAGCTTGGGGCTTGGAGTAATGCCGATGGGGAGCCAATGGCGACGCGCCAAAAAGTGGGAGGCTGGGGAGAGGCTGGGAGCTATCAAGAGCTGGGTGGGAGCGACAAGGACGGGCCCAGCTGAAAAATGCCGCGTCGGTGGGCATTAGCAAGCGCATGATGCATGTGAAGAGGACTGGCGGCGCTCCAATTACAAAAGCCCACGCAATGGCACAATGCGCGGCGCAGGTCTGGAGGGGGCAAGGCGGGCGCGAGAGGTCGGGGGAAGCGCCGGCCAGCCTTGTGGAGCCAGCGTCTGTATGCGGTCGACCCGATGTGTGCAGCGATTGCGACACCATGGCGCGCCCATCGCCGGGCCAACAGCCGTGCAGAGCAGCATTGCGCGTCAGCAATAGCCTCGGCGCGAGCGACGTCCCGCCCATGGGCTGCCATGCGTCCGTCTGGCCGCCCAAGGCAGGCACAGGCAGAAAAGGGGAAGCTGTGACGCGCTAGGGCGCAGTGTAAACAAGGCTAGGCCGCGTTGGGACAGCTCTGCTCAAGCTACCCAGCCTCCACAACCCTGCGACGACGAGACGGCTCACACAACAGCGGCGTGCCTGACCGCCAATCTACTTGATCCCCTCCTCGGCCTTCCTGACTCCATCTCTCCTCCACCACTACCACCCCGCTTACTGCATCCAATTGCGCACTTTCTCGCTGCTGCACGTCAACACCACGAAGCTGGCGCCCCCCGAGTAAAATCGCCCTCCCGCAACAATCTCCAAGTGAGACCCTCAAAGGAGCCAAGAAGTTCTTTCTTGATTCCTTTCGAATTGTTTTCGAACGGTTCGAAGGGTTTTCAAGTAAGAGCGACCCGACTCCGGCAAACTGGATTTTGAAGCACGAGTACGCCGTTCACTTTTTTTTGTTCCTCCAAATTGGATTTTGTGAAGAATGAATTGTGCTGATTCAAGCAGGTTCCGATCCCCTTCAGTGTCTTCCCGTCTGCGTATCGGAACGCGGAAGTTAAGGAATCTACCTCTGTTCAGGTAGAACAAGAAGCACATCTTGAGCACCAGGCTTCACACGGACGGGAAGGTCACGAAGAAATCCACGAATCCTTCTCCGCAACCGTTCATCGGCACCCACCACCTCCTCCATCAACCACTTCATCTTCATCCTCGTCTTCATCGTCTTCATCTTCGTCTGCTTCTGAGCACCACCACGACACCCAGGTCAAGGAAGAGGTTCGCATCTACGAGCAAGAGCGACTCCGCCGTACCCAGCCTCCTCAGCACCAGCACCAGCACCAGCAATTTCACACGACTCGCCAGCACATCCACGCCCAGCAGCCTCCTCAGCACCGTGAAGAGGTTCATATCCACGAGCACACTCGCTACGCACAGCCAACTCAGCAGCAGCAGCGCGCTCAGGCTCCTTCTCAGGCGCCTTCAAAGCACTCGGAGCACGTTCAGCACGCCCAGCGTACGGACCGTGTAGAGTTTGGACGTTCCCACGACCGGTAAGTAAGCTCCATTGTTTTGCCAGCGCATCTTCGCACGGATCATCACAACAGACCAGCCCCCTGACACTAGCGGCACCCAGCCACCGCTGGGCGCTAGCCGCTTTGGTTTGTTGTTGTCCTAGCGACATGCGGGCTCCACTTTTCCCTCACCTCCTCTAAGCTCTTCCTTGCCCAACCCCAAGCTGACTTCCTTTCTTCCTTCAGCTACCAATCCCAACCTCCTCCTTCCTCTTCTCACTCAAAAGTCGAGGTTCAGGACCCGACCTACGACAGACACTTCAACACTGTTCACGGCCCTGCCACCACCTACGCTCAAACTCAACTCGACGTCACCGAGCGTCAGTTCCGTGAACGTACCCGTCCCATCGTTGCCGGTGCTAGCTATCCTAAGGAGACCTACACCACCCAACGCGACACGTACCCCAACAACAGAAAGGTTGACAGTGTTGACACGCGCTATCAAACCGAGGTCCGAGTAGAAGAATCTGCTCGTTCCACTGCTGCCTCCCCCAAGAAGTTCAAGCGTGATATGGGATATTACGACAACGAGGGCAAGTACCATTCGTTTCGTCAAGGAATCTCAAACGCCGCACACAAGGTAGCCGACCGCGTTCAGCACCCAATCCACCCTCACCGCCACCACCACTCGCACGAGCATTCTTTTGCTGGTGCCAAGTACGACGACCAACGCGAAGAGGTAATCGTCAAGGAGAAGTACTTCACTACTACTCCTACCGTTACCCCATCCCGCCCCGTCCAATCCGGAGTTCCTGTTGAGCGTGTCGTTCGCGTCCACAGCTCTGCCCCTGCTCCCAGGCCAGCCCACGTCGCACCTGCACCCATCTCCACCTCTCTCGCAACCGCGCCAGTTCCTGCTCGCTCCGTCCGCAAGATGTCTACCGCCAACACCATCACCATCCCCTGCCACCACATCCGCATTGGCGATCTCCTGATCCTTCAGGGCCGCCCTTGCCAGGTCATCCGCATCACCACCTCCTCCCAGACTGGCCAGCACCGCTACCTCGGTGTTGACCTCTTCACCAAGCAGCTCCATGAGGAGTCCAGCTTCATCTCCAACCCGGCTCCTTCTGTCGTTGTTCAGAACATGCTTGGTCCTGTCTTCAAGCAGTACCGTGTTCTTGACATCCGTGAGGATGGCCGCGTTGTTGCCATGACCGAGGGTGGTGATGTCAAGCAGGGCCTTCCTGTCCTTGACCAGTCTGGTCTCCTCTCCCGCCTGACAGAGGCCTTTGACAACGGCCGTGGCAGCGTCCGCATCCTCGTCATCAACGACGATGGTATGGAGATGGCTGTCGACTACAAGGTTGTCCACGGCTCCAGGTTGTAGATGCCCTTTACTCAATGGTATGTCCTTGACCCTTGCTGTCGCTAATGTCTTACTCCTTCATGTCATCTAACATTCATCAGGTCTTATCCAAACGTTCTCTAATCAATTTTACCCGGGCGTTTGTTTCCTCATGACCACTATGTCTTATAAATGTGTTCATAACTTTTTGCATGCTTGCTCAACATGGTAGCTTTTGCCCTTGGCCTTGAGTATCGGCTGGTGTCTTTTGACACTTTCGGATACTTTGGGTCTTGTGTATATCTACTTGGTTGTGTGATGAATTTACCGGTGCTACGTGTGTGGATAGTTAATGAATTGCGTCTCTTTTACAATGTTGTGCTTTCTACTTGTGATGTATGTGCATGTTGTGTTGTGTCTACCTTGTCATGTGCCAATGTCGTCAAGCTTGATCTTCCTAACCCACCCACCTACCCCCTTGGCCATAGCTTCCCCCTTGCAAGCGCCCGTCTCTCGGCTACTGTACGCCCCACGTCGCTCTTCTCCACGGGTTTGTTTGTTCGTACTTGGCCAACAACGCGACCCGCTCCGCTATTGTGCATTGCATTATTGTGGGCTGGGGTCAGGTTCCAAGCATTCTCGCCTAGTTACATTTTGCATACCGTCCTATCTTTATCGTGTGCATGTATGTATGTGTGTGTGTGTGTGCGAGCGTTTCGCACCAAGTCAGGCTTCTCTTTCTTTGTGTTTTTTTCCCACTGTTACATCTCGTATACTTGTAACGAGATGCAAGGGGTTTTTTTTGTGGGCATCTTTCACATGTTGTGTATAAAATCGCATATACATACATTAACACACAGATATGTTCGCTTTTTTTTTTGGGGGGGGGAAGTTCTATTTGCTCCTTTTGTACCGGTCGTGGTACTTGTGATACTTGGATGTTTTATCGATACTGAACATTCATCATCTGCTCTTGCTTCTCTGTTGTGAAATGTTCATTTGCTTGTATTGCAACTCTTGCTTCGCTGCCTTCTTGGGTTCCCTTTTGCTTTTTGCTTTGCTCAAGCAAGCAGTGATTCTCATCTCACGTGAATAAACAACTGGCTCTTTTTTTGTTGTCGTTGGCTGTGTGTGTATGTGTATACTTGGCACAATAGCTTATATGCTACAAGTCCGTTATTGGAATGTTCCTCCTCCCTCACTTTGTTCTGCTCGTGGGGAAAAATGGACATGCATATATACGTGTTTTCTTGGTAGGTACGTGAAGGGAAGTGAAGGGAAGGGAAGGGAAAGAAGATGGAGACGTTGGCATGTTACGATGTGCAGGTGGGCAGAGAGGTGTGTAGGGCGATGTGACTTGCATGCTGCGTAATGGCTCTGTGTGGTACATAGATGGTGAGAGAGAAGGGGGGTGTTACTAAATATCCACAGCTATAGCTAGACTTGGACTTTTCCAAGAAGAAAAAAGGTGAAGATGTGGGTGCAGAAGTATGTGTTGGACTTGGTTTGATGAGTGAGAAGAGGACGACGAGGACATACAGCTCCAAGCACATGTGTACATTTGCACATGCGTAAAAAAAAAGAGAGAAAGTGAAAGACAGAGAGCAGCTTTCCAGTCTGCTACAAGACTTTCAGACATTACAAGCCACCTCATTCGTCGATATCTTTCACTTGCCATATGTAATTTCCCTCCAGATCTGGCCTGCACTATGCCAAGTTTGCCGTGTAGATCTGGTCTGTATGTACCTTTTTTTCTCTCTCCCCAAAGTCACTGGAAGAAAGTGATATGGGCCAGCAATGTATTTTCACCTAATAGCAACGACGAACAACAAAACAAGGGGCGTTCAATGGACCTAGCGAAAAAAGAACACAGCCAAGACAGACATACATCCCCTCACACATCACATCTCATCTCCACAGACTCAACACCAACACTTTACACAACACAACACAGCATATTGACACGAGCATTACCAAAAAATCTCTTGCGAAGTCTTTTCTCTTCCATTCGGTTATAGTATATAAAAAAAAGGTTTTTACCTCTGAGAAATGGGACGCTTTGTTTCTTTCTCACCGCTCATAACGCATTACAGCATGATAACGGGGAAGCGCAACATCGTCTAACACATTTCGAGGAGGCTTGGCACAGAAGAAGGAAAGAATAAACAACATCATCATAAGACATGACACTCACTCTTTTACTGTGCACCCTTCTTCTCGGCTGTGGCCATCAAGCTACCAATAAATGTGGTGATAAGCCTGCTTTGTACGGCAACGATATCGTCTGGTACGAGCCAAATGGTGGCACCCATCTTTCGCGCAATACTAATGGCCAGCTTGGCGTTCTGGTAGCATTCATCGTCGTTGCGGCCAGGGGCGACAAGGTCATAGTCGACGTAGGCGGGCTTCATTCCAGCAAGAACATCAAGCAGGAAGATGGCATTGCTGAGCGAAGTGTCCTTGAAAGATCGGATTTGGGTGCCCTTGCCGCCCTTTCGTGCCATGTCGTTGGCCCACTTGATCATGTCTGTGTCGGAAATCTCACGCTTGCCGAGCTGCTGAGCAAGGCCATTGAGGGTGGAAACAATGTCCTTGCGCATCAGTTGCCAGACGAGACCCAGAGTGAGCGTGCGTTGACCATCAGTGATATCAGCACCCTGAATACCAGGCAGAGAGAATTGGTTGTGCTTGCCCAACTCGACTGCGTAATTTGTGTTCTCGAGAGCCTTGAAGCGCATCAGCTCCTGGCCTTCACGTGGCTGGTTCACGTGTCGCCAGTTGACACTGCCCGGAATGACCTTGTCGTATGCTTGCAGAATGACGGTGCCATCCTTGAGGTCCTCGTAGAAAGACTGAACGACTGGCTTGACGTCGAGAGAGTTGAGCCAGAGAGTGAAGACACGAGCTTCGCGCTCGCCTGCCGCATCAAAGTCATCAATCTCAGCCTTCTCCTCTTCTGTAATGGGGTCGAGGCAAGGGTGGGTGTTGAACAAGTTGGCGACAAAGGCCAAGTTGAGCTTGGGGTTACCAGCCACGAGCGAAGTGGGAGTAAGGAACTTGCGGCAGTCGAGAGCGTCAGCGTTCTGTAGGACCATCTCCGCTCTTTGAAGAAGGTCAGTCTGCTGGAGCGGAGAGCGGGAGCAGGTTTCGGGAGCTAGTTGGTTCAGAAGGACAGTGTAGTTCTCGCCGTCCTTGACGTCAGTTGAGAAGTTGCTAACACTACAAAATGTCAGCGATTATCAGCGTCAAAGTCGGATCAAGTCCAAAGGAAAAAAAAAGCTTACGTCCTGTGCCACTTGGCATTCTTCAGGTGGTAGTTGAACCACCTTAGCAGGATCTGCTCCGGAGGCAGGCGCAAGAACTGCTCTAGGGTCTCGTCGTCCTCCAAAAGCCTGTACAGCTCTGGATGCAGCTTGATATCAATCTTACCCAACAGACCTCTCCTGATGATCTGCCAGATCAGACCCAAAATCAAGTGCTCGCGCACCTCAATAATGTCCCCACTGCCAATGTTCACGACAGAGCATCCAATACCCTTTGCTGACTCAATGACAATGTTGTTGTTCTCAGTAAAGTGGAAGTTGTTCAGCGCCTTAATCTTCTTTCCGGGCTTGTTCAGGACACGCTCATCAATGGTATCTGGTACGCTGTCGTTGATGAGTTTGGACAAGACTAGACCGTCTTTGCAAGCGTCGAACATTTCAAAAGTGTCGGTCGGGAAGGGCAGACGGTCGCCAATATCTGGGTCGCCGGCAAGGACGGCGTTGATATGGCGGGTAAACTCGGTTCGCTCATCTTCGTTGATGGTGTGAGTGACGTTGGCGGACGAGCCCTGCACCTGGATCCTGCCACCACCCAGACTGCCCTTGGAAGCATGCCCTGGGTTGGAGGGTGAGTTGACGCTCGTGGCAGTACCGGCTCGTGGGCGGGTTGGGCCGGTAGACATGCGTTGTTGGGCAGGAGACGAGACTCGCAGTTTGGCAATGAGCTACGACGGTTAGCCTCCTTTTCATACGGCATCCAATCTATGTTGCGCTGCCCTACATCTACGTAGTCGTCAAGCTCTACTCTTCTTGACGAGTCGAGCTCGACCTCTTTCAGGGCTTGTCGCACAACATCGTACGGCTGGTGCTCCGACTGCTGGGTGGCCTTGATGACGGTTGCTTCGTCGAGGTAGCCCTTGTCGTCGACGTCGAGCTTGCGGAAAGCATCTTGAAGGCCGAAGATCTCGCCCTGCTCGAATTGGGGATACTTCCTGTTTGTAATGTTGTGTTAGCGACCGTGGAAGCCAGCGGACGAGCAGGGAACGAAGCAGCGCGGAAGACGACGTACTTTTGCAGCTTGATGATGTTCATGTTGGCAATGTACAGATGAACTAATCAGCAAGGGGGGAAAGGTGGGTGCGGAAGGAAGGATATACTAGGCGGCAAATTGACTGCCTGGCTCAGCCTCGTTGCGCGTTGGACCAGTTCGTGCTTGTTCTCTTGTTTTGCTTACCCGATGACGACGTGGGGCGGGCTGCCAAGACTCGTCGTTCGAGGGGCAATTCTTCGCAGCCTGATCTTCTTTGCTTTGCCCGGCTTACGTATGCACGTCACATGTGCAGCCCTGCATTAGGCCGCTGCCGCCGCTGCTACTGCTGCTGCTGATGACTACGTACTACGCTTACGCCTCATATCCATAATCACAGCATGCGAATCTGTTGCTCGTCCATGGCTCTTTCACCGACATGTTTTTGGGCCTCTATGCCCGGGCCGCCTCATGGGTCCCTAGCCTGTTGAGGCGGTGTCCATTGCCACCTCACCATCACCCGCTAAGAATGACGCCTCAGGTTGCATTATGAGCTGGTCTCTCAGGAGGCGAGGCTGCAGATGCGTTTCTTGGGCAAAGTCCATGTTGCACAGCAGCCTCGACTCGGGCACTCGGGCACACAACCTCATTTCTCAATCTTGTTAAAGTTTTGCTGGCAGTTGGGCTGCTTCGTGTGCAGCCCAAGAGTTGCGCACAGACAAGGGACGGGAAGAGACATGACAATGGACAAAGTCATTTAGCAAAAAAAGGCGTCAATGCAAAACGAGCTTTTAATTCCCTCATTAACGTCATAAGAGTTCCCCTTATCGCCGGTTCATTGAACAAAAAAGAAAAAAAAACACCAAAGCCGTACCCTGCCTTCCGTATACTTCACCAAAATATCCAACATAGTCCAACGGCTACCTCCCGTATATGCTCGTGGCAGCCCCATTAGACCACCTTAGCTAGAAACAACAAGGCGTTCAAACTTCCCACTCTGAATACGATGCCCGCCAAACAAATATCATCATTGCGTAAACATCAAATTCGTGTGCGCCCGCATTTTTCGTCCAACATGGCCGACCGTTGGGTGTGAAGTAGGACACAAAAGGAAGCGAAGATGCTTTGCTCGCCGTTTCGTCCGCCGTATAACCACGTATATGCTTTCCATATTAACAGTAGTGGAATAGGCGCACATTGAGTGGAGACTGTGTTGACGTGGCAATGCAGCCATGGTCTGCAACATCAACACCCCTCTTCTCCATCCAAATCCTTCTGAGCTTGCAAATGAAAAGATGAGAAAAAAACAAACAAACAAACAAACCAGGCGACTGTAGAATATACAAGACTTGCACGCGCTCATGCCGTATGCAAAAGTCATATGTCTCGATGATGGATGGAGCCTCGAGGACATGGTGAGTGTGTGAGTGTGTCGGAACAGTTAGTTCCATGAAGCAAATGGTCGTTAAAGTCGTGAATGCCGAGAGGAGCAGAAATGTAGATAGGAGACAAAACCCAGGAGAGAACGTAGACACAAGGAAATGTAAGAGAGCGAAGTTGGGCGTTTTTGCACACAGACAAAGAGACAATCCAGGCCAGCTTGGTGCTGGTTGAAGAGACGTCGACTGGCGGGAGAGATTGTCGTAGTTGGATGTTGCAATGCTGCTGAAAGAGAATCGCTCGCTTTCATGCCAGAGAAATCGCTGTATATCGAGGCCAATCCACCTTCTAAGCCATTACCCAACGGCAACTAACCACCGGTGCAATGCACAGAGACTTGAATTACCGCCTAGGGCGTTGGGTTGACATGGTGTGGGCGCGCTGGAGGCCAGGACTAGGGTCGGCATAAGGTCCACCGACGGCGCCACCTTCCAGAGTCTTGCGTCGCTTCAGACCACCCATATCGTCACCCTGAACACTGTCGGGGCGGTAGGGGTCTTCTTCCTCGTCGTCGCGACCGCGTTTACCCGAGTTTACGCCGTTTGAAGGGGGGTATCCTTGGGTGGCGTACTGAGGTACGGTGCCGGGGCCTTGGTAGGCGTCATGGCCGGCATTGCCATTGGATGCGCCACGGGGGTCGCTCATGACGTTGTAAAGGTTGCTGGAAGGCGGTGGCTGGCGCTGGGGAGTGGGGTAACCCGAGGACCACTGGGGTTGGCCAGTTGCAGCGGAACGAGGAGTGGCACGTCCGGAGCCGTTTTGGTGAGGCGAGCCCGTCATCTCTGGGGAGAGGTGGGGGTGGTCAGGATGCATGTTTCCTGAGGGGCCATTGGGTGGGTATCCGTACGGTCCTCGGCTGTTGTTATACGAAGTGTTGGAGTGTGTGTACTCGTTGTCGTGGTGTTGTTCGCCTTCAGCGCCTGGTGGAGGTGGGGCAACCTGGTCGTGGCCTTGAGGCATCATTCCGTCGGGCTGCTTCACCTCACCTTCATCGTTGACTTCGCTGATGCGGGATGGGGGTGCCATCTCCGTCTTTGGGTAGGAGCCGTCCTGGCGGTAACCCATCATTGGTTGGCCCTGCTGGGAATACTGGCCAGGCTGGGAAGGAGGACCAGAGTACATGGGCCGAGAGCCATCGAAGCTCTGGCCAGATGCGTAGGGCATGCCCTGTTGGACAGCTCCTGGAGGCGTACTGGCAGGCGTCGTGGGTACGGAGCGAGCATTACTGAGTCCTGTGTCAATGGATAACGGCTGTCCACCCTGGGGGTTCTGGACGTTGCTGCCGTTCCATTCGTAAGAGCTGCCCTGGTTTCCCATGCCCATGATGCTCGAAGCGCTCGTGGGGGGAGTTGGGAAGGTGTGGGCTCGGTCAATTCCTGGACGGCCCGACGAAGGGTGAGGCTGAATAGCGTGGGGAGGCTGGGAGATGGCAGCACCAATGGGGTTGCTCATCGAGTGGTGGTGATGTAGCGACGGAGGTTGCGACGCCGCTGGGCCGGAGAGGTATCGCTGATGAGTCTGCATAGGGTCAGGTCTTCGGTTGCGGTCTACAGCAGCCATGGCAGCGCTTCCTACACTTGACCTCGTCTGATTTGACGGATGATAAAGCAGAGCTCCAATGTCATGGACAAATAGAGGATACAACTGCTCGGTAATTTTCTCCTTGTTGGCGAACTCGAGGGCTCGCTCAAAGGGAATCCTAGGAATTGTGTTAGTGTTGCTGCCATTAAAGAAGAAAGAGTATAAGAGACTAACCAGACACCCTTGAGGTGCATAGGACCAATCTTGACAACGTGACGTGTCTTCTCGCTCTTGAGAATACCGTCTCGTCGACCTCGCGTCATACCGGCAACATTGAGGAGCTTTGTGCCGTTGATCATGTGATTGTCTACGACATTGTCAGTTTTTTTTGTCCAGTTTGCTACCGAACCAAGGATTCAAAAAAAAAGCACTTACCCTCACGACGCGCAACACAAACGCCTTTGGCCTCTACCTGGAAGCAGAGACTGCCTTCGTCTTCCCAAAGCGTGGCAGTAACACGTGGTTTCATTCCCGGAGGAGCAACCTGACCTGTGTGGTCGAAAGTCTGAGTCTGGTAGCTCTGAGAGCCTGGTAGTGACGAAGCAGGGGCACCAGAAGACATGGCTGTAGGTTTGTCAGGCTTACTGTGCGCTAGCTGGGGGAGAAAGCCCCAAGGAATAAGAAAATAACTCACCTGGCAATTGAAGGGTAGAAGGCACCATGGCCTGGTTCATGGATGAAGAAGCAGGAATCTGCGAGGGGACACCACCAGCATAGCCGTATGGAGGATATCCAGGCGGGCCTTGGCTGTATTGATGTTGCGATTGCATCATTGAAGGCTGTGGAGGATAGGAATAGTGCGACAGGCCCGAGGGAGGGGCCGAAGCTGGGGCGTGAGCAGCGGTAGCCATGTGGGGTTGATGCACGTCAGCATACGGTTGCATCTGGTTCATGCTGTTGTAGCCGCCAGGAGCGAAGCTGTATCCGTCCTGAGCGCCAAACGGAGAGCTTTGGACCGACTGGACGTTGAGGGAATGGGAGTCTCGCCTGAGATCCTGGGGGGCGTGCTTGGGGGAAGGCGTTTTGAAGCCGGTAGCGTGTCCGTTGGCCGAGGCGGCGTAGGACGTGTTTGAGCTGGCACTTCCGCCACTTACAGAGCCCGAGCTGATGGAATCACCACGGGGTGACGACGAGTTTGACGACGCGCTTGGGTGCGACTGGATCTGAGGCAGAGCTGGCAAGCGTTCGGTTGAGGTGGCAGGCTTGGGTGCGTAATGGGACGGGTACCAAGAATCAGCAGGGCCGCGGGCGTGGACCGACGAAATCGAAGGGAGCTCCAGCTTTACGGTATTGAGGGGATCTCGAGGGGTTTGTTGTTTGTGCTGGACGTCGCGAAAGTCTTTGCAGAGTTTCACGAGTCAATCGTCGAGATTGATGAGCAGCTGCTCACGCGCTCGCTCACTCACTCACACACTCACACGTGTTCGGCAAGAAGATGGCTCGCTGGTGGCAGCAGGATGCGGCAACGAGGTTGACGGAGCGAGTAATCTGGAAGAGCAAAGTTAGTTGTTTGCTTGCAAAGGCAAAGTTGGTTGGTTGATCGGTTGCAGTGGATATGCGCAGAGGTGGATGTAAGAAAAGGTGGGTTGGGGGAGGTGGTGGAATGAGTACTGACCAGGATAGCTTGGCTGCGAACCAACGTGGGGATAGAGGGAGAGGGCGAGAGGGAAACAGGCTATGCGCGCGGGAAGCTTGTGGATCAAGTGGAACGCTGCAAACAATGCTGGAGGGACGAGAAGCTAGTCGTTACGTCGTTGCAGTCGTAAAGCAGGGAAAGGCTGGTAGTCGACAAATGCTTTTTTGGCGCTCGGATCAAAAGACGCAAAGGTGGGAATTGACAAAAGCCGGCCTGGAAGAATAGCGGAAGAGGACTGCGAAAGCCCGGAACATGTGTTGCGGGGAGTCGAGGCGTGCAAAGTTGTCGTAAACAGTCGTAACGTCGTCTAGCTTTTTGGGTGATGGGGGTCAAGCAGTATCGATAGCGGTAGCGGCTGCAAGTGCAAGAATCAGGCTACGCGGGCAAACACATGGGCGTGTTAGTCGAGAGCCTTGCAGGGGCACGGGGGGGACGAAACAGCAGAAGAAGCTTTTGAGCAAAGAGGACAAGCGACAGTCTATTTGGGGGGGGGCGTGAGAGAAGCGGGCAGCCAGAGAGAACGAGCGAAGGGCTTCTTCGCAGACTGCGGTGGGGAGGCGGAGGTTTAGAGGCGGAGGTGGTTGGGATGTGACTTTGGCTGCTAGCGGCGGTGGCCCAACCAGACACGGCGAGCCAGCGATAGGCGAGCGTGCACGGGAAACGCAGGTGGCGAGTCCGGCGGGGAGGACGTGGGCATGGGAGTGGGAGTGGGAATGGGAGAGAGCACGGGCGGGGCAGGGCAGGGCCGTGTAGGGCAGGGCAAGATAGTGTAGGGAGAGTCGTGGTAGTATGTGTGTATAGAGAGCGTACTCACCACGAGGCGGCGTGGCCGTGTATTGTTCAGGGCAGCGAGAAGGTTGGCGTGAGGGAGCTGGAAGGGTGTGGAGAAGGGAAGTCGTTCTCGTCGGCAATGCTGCAGGATTGTATGCAGCGCTCGACAGCAGCGCGGCCGCACAGGCGAGCAGCGCACGCCCCGCCCCGCAGTCTGTGGCTTCCTTCCTCTTCACAAGCGTCCAATGCTTGCGCCGCGTCCGTGCTCGCCGGGCCTCGCTGGCAAGTTGTTCCGGCGCGCGCGGCCTGGGCGCGCGGGCAGCCACCCACCCAGCCAGGCAAGCAGCCAGGCAAGCAACCAAGGGCCGGCAGCAAAGGCACGCGGCAAAGCAAGCAACAGGGCAGCCAGCAGCCAGCAGCCAGCAGCAGACGCAGCAGATGCAGCAGACGCAGAAGCACACGGCGCAGCAGAAGAAGAAGCAGTAGTCGTCGCTGGCTGCTGCGTCGACGGGCCGGAGCGAATTTGCAGAAGCGGCGGCGGCGGCAGAGGCAGATGGGCAATGCACATGGCCATGAGGCCGACGGGTAGGAAACGCTGTGCAGTGTGCAGTGCAGTGCCGTCCCTAGCACACCTGCCTGCCTGGACATTCACCACGCACCCACGCCCCATTCACCACTGACCATTCACCACTCCCCATCCACCACCTACCCTCCCCTACCCTACCCGACACAACAAGACACGACACGACACGACACGACACGAGCGCACAATCTAAATTCCCTTCGGGCCTGGTGGGGACCAGACAACTTTGCCCACCCACCGTCGCCCATGCCAATCCCGTCAGACCAGGCCGTTTCGCTCGCTCCACCCGCACAGACGCCGCCGTGGAGCTTGCTGACTGGGCTGATCTGCCGACGGTGCGGTTGACAGGGACAGGCCTGCCCGCCCATAGCGCGACGATTATGCACGCAAGCGAAGCTCTCTGTTGCTGCTGCTGCTATGCACCACTCACTCACTATACCACCCAATACCATACCCATCCATGGCCACGACAGACGACAGCCCTGGTAGCTACCACTCTACTCTATTCTACTCGACTCGACTCGACTCTACCAACACCACCATCCACTCTGCCACTCACTCACTCTACTCCACTTTACTCCACCCCACCCCACTCGACCATTTTTATCCATCCATCCATCCATCCATCCTATCCCATCCCATCCCCACCCCGTCTGTCCTCTCACGGCCATCATCACGAGCAAGGGTACCGCGCTCCAAATTTAGCGGGCGCCTACTTTTTCCTGCCACTCTGTCGCTTCCTGAGGCATCGGCTGTCCGCCCGATGGGGATGACACGGCTGAATCCACGGGCCACTGAGAGCGCCCGGAGATATTCGACCTGCACCGCGGCCAAACTACTACCTGTGTCCTCAATTGATAGGGAACAGTCGTTGCAACACGCGGGCCTTGACTAAGCACCGCCCGGTCCGTGGATTTGCGGAGCCCGCTCGCTGCCTTGCTCAGACGCTCGTCCCAACAAGGGAACCCCAAGGGCACTACGCCTGCCTGCTTGCCAACCTGCCTACTTGCCCTACTTGCTCTTCAAACACACACACACATGCCAATCTGAGCGCCGCTCCAAGCCGTCGGCGGTCGGTGCTCACTCTCCCGCCCACTTTGCCCTGCTTTTGAACTTTGACCACCACTCTCACCCTCTGCGAGTCAGCCCCGTCGCTCTCACTGGGCAACTGGCTCGAGAGCACAATTACACACGCACACACATGAAAAAGAAAATAAAATAAAACGCAGAAGCAAATTGTCGCCCGCTGCACTGCCCGACAGCCACGTTCCTTCTGAAACACGCTCAACTGCCGCGGCACCCTCGCCTGTTGCTGACAGTGGCCGTCATCTTCGCCGCTCACTCTCTTCCCTTCACACCCCCAACGGCCACTGCATGCTTTGGGCAGGACCTGTGAGACGGAAACCCACTCGTCTGGGCAATTTGTAAATCTGCCCTGATATCATAGATGGATGGCGTTACCACCACCACCACCACCACCACCACCACCACAGGCTAAATGCCCTCTGTCCAGCCCTCGCAGGGATACGCCCGACATCCAACGGGATAGACGGACGGTAGGCCGTGCGAGCTAGTCGGCCACCTGGATCTTCTGGGCATGGTTGGTCATGTCATGGCTGATTGGCTGGGTAGTGTACCGGGACACCCAGACACCAAAAGCCCAGGCCAGCCCACCGTCCATCTGTTCCCCACGACTTGCCCTCAGAGTCGTAATGCACGACGCGAAGCGAGACGAGCACGTCAAGCCATGTGCAACGTGGAATCTCGTCGACACTGTGTGCAACAGCCATGTCATATCAGCCGAGCATGGCCCATGGCCATTCGGCCTTTGGTTGTCGTCGTGGCCAAAGGCCATGCACTCGACAAACCACGTCCAATGACTGATATGCCCATGGTAGCACGGGCTTGACGTTGGATGTGGACGGCGTGCCCACTGATAGGCCCTCTGCTAGTTGCGGTGAGATGCGCTGGCCGCGCTACGCCTCTTCCAGCCTGACCTCCAGCGCCGCAGTCACGCTTTCTGACTTTGCCCTCACCTCAACAGCCACCCACGCACTATGCGCCTCGAGAAGGAGTCCAACTCAATCTCCATGGCTGTGTCTCGCGCCCACAAATCACCTTGTTTAAGCCTGTAACCTCGGCCAGGGCATCATCCCTACCCCCCTGGTATTACATGGGCCTATACGCTTTGGACCAGCTGAAACAAGAGAGACCCAGATACAACGCAATCCCGGCGGGGTACGCGCCATCAAGGCCACTCACTCGTCTTTTGGAAGCAAAGAACAAAAAAATTAGACGACCCAAAGGGCTTCTGCATCCTCCGAGTCGTGGGTAGTGTGCATCATGGGACTCGTAGCACGGCGCACGGGAGAGTCCGCCTCTATCCCTGCACCAACCATGCGAACGGTGCCAGCCTCGACCTCTGGAACAGCAGTCGATGGCCATGCCACTTGACAGTTGGCATCTCTCCAGCCCCAGCCCATCGCCTTAGGCGCCAAACCAAGAGTTCGCATCCGGGTCACAGGCTAGTGCACCTCGTAGCCAGCCCTTGACCTACTCTCCCTCCAACACGACCGCTCCACCTTGGGGGCCAAAGTTTGGTCGACCATCCACCTATACACACACACCCCATCCACTCACTTCCCCGTACCACGAACTCTGACAGACGGCACCACTGGATCCCGATCCGGGCTCTTGACAGCCAAGCCTGCTTAGTTGGACTACTAGGACACGGCGCTCAAGCGACCCGCCTTGTATCACCCTGTGCTCGGGGCGTGCGGATGATTATCTTTACTCGTCTCAAGTCACACGACGGCCTCGTGGACTAGGGCATGTAGCAGATATGCACAAGTGAAAATAAACGTGCAGTGCAGCGCAGCCGGCGCGATGTGCGAGGGAGCGGATCGTGGAGAAAGGCGCGCGCGCCCGTGTGTCTACCTGCTACCTTGCTGACCACCACCGCCACCACCACCACGACCCAGCTGGCCAGAATAGACATGGACACACAAGAAAACTGACCGATGTAAACAGGGTCCGAATCAGGCCACCCCAAGCCCCTCAGCACATGACGAAGCTTCTATTTCCAATACTCGTCTGCAGGGTTCATGGCACCAGCACATCATCTTGTATCAGCCATTTTTTTCTTCATCAAAACAACCTTTTTTGCGTTTTCGTGCTGTGGGGAGCGAGGCAATTCTACCCGTGACAATAAAGCCTAATCTGGCTCGGACACATGCTAGTCTCGCTTGCAATACGTTGGCGCCGAAGAAACGGCCCAAGGGAGATGAGCTTGTCAAGGAAGAACATAGATAAACCGTCTCTTATGTGGGGTGTGTGTGTGTGTGTGTGTGTGTGTGTGTGTGTGCGTGTCTGTCTCTTGTCTCTTGTCGACGGACCAACGTTCCTGCAGCGTGAGGCAATCCCGCGATGCAGCAGCCACTTTGGACTTGGACTGGCCAGAGCTCATATGCAGCGAGCCGCGCCCGCATATGCGTGTAATGTAAGGGATCCCTGCGTGGTGGCAGCCAAGACGAAGCTCTTCTCCACCCTCGACTTGCACACAACTAACATGGAATCGTGGACCCGATCGAAGCTGCTCAGGACATGAGCGTCTGTACATGGCGTCGCACCGACCCCCTCGTGTCCGCGCTTAACGACACACAACTCGTCGCTCTCCTCCCCTCTCCCCGAGCGTAGAGCAGTCGCCATGAATCTACCTACACACGCAATACCCACACGACGAGCTTCTGGAGCCCTCCCCAGAGCGGATGGATCAGCGTCGCATGCTCGCTCCATGGTCCATGGTCCAGATAGGCGTCGGGCTGCCAATCACCACTGGCCACGTCAGGAAGCCAGCAGAGCCGTTATCGGGATATCGACGGAGCAAGCTAGCCACCACGGCGCCGTGCAGCTCGTGGGGTGCGGTCTTGCCCCCTCATTGGCCAGCTGTCGGCCTCACCGGTCTCGCATACTGCTCGCGTCCACTCCACATGCTCTTCGATGGGCTCAACAAAGTTCAACAAATAAACTGTTCAAGTGAGGGGTTCATTGTTCGCGCTCAAGCAGCTTCCCGCCCTGCCGCCAACCCCCTCACCGCTCTTCTCTGCTTTGTTTTTTTCTAACACTCTGATCTGATCTCATCCGTCGTGTCTTCCGACCCTCTCCAGCCTTGGAAATACGTAGTAAGTAGTAGTAAGCCGCTCTAAGCTGCGGGTCCTTGATCCGCCCCGCCGCACCTCTTCCTTGCGTCGCAACAAAACTTGTCCGGGGGACCGTCGGCCTTCGTCACTACGCAGTATCGTAACGGTCGCCAAAAAAGTACACTGCCATCTTGCAGCTACGCCAGCTGCAGAGCCGCTTGTCGTCAAAGCCTTTGCATGATCCGCCCGGCATGCTCTTCCTGCATCGCCTTGGCGTCCCGCCACACCTCTCTGCACAGGGTGTTCTGCAGCCTGGCCGTCGATGCCATGAGTCGATATGATTTCCATTGCGCCTACTTTTGCCAATTGTGGCTGAGGCAATATTGTTTTTTTTGTCATGTAGCCACTTCAAGTTTGTCCTGTGTCACACAAACTCAGTGCTTTTCGTCAGCGTCATCATCGTCTAGGTCCTGGTCTGAGCGTAATCATGCACAAACTGTTGTAGGGCTCGATTGTGCATTTAGCCTGCCGCGGTTTATACTAGTAGCGCCTCAGCCGTCCAGTCAGCCGTAAAGCCGTATCTACCTACATCGATGTGACTCGCGATTACGAAACGAAAAGAGAAAAAAAGCGCTCTGAGCACGTTTGCACAACTCAGTGCCGCATCGCGAAAACTGCCCCGATAGTCAATTGATCAGTATCCTTACACTTGTCCCAGCTCGCGTTTTCGCCGGCTGCCAAGGGAATCCCCTTTACACACGGAACCGCAATTATGCCATAGATTTAATGACTTTCCATATACAGCACTTATCCTCCATATCATCTGACTCAACAAAGGATGCAAAACACGTCAATTACTACCCGACAGTTTGGTATGAGCGGCTGGATAAAACCGCTTCCATCGCCTCAATTGTGTTTGGATCCAACCCATCGCACTACAATAGATGATATGGCATCTTCCAGTGCTTGGCCCGAAAATCTGCCTACTAGAAAATCCACTTTTTCCCCGATGGTGACATATTAGCCTACTCGTCGGTCTTTGCCTTCTTATCCGAGGACAAAGTAAGGAAAGAAAAAAAGGCTCCTGCCGAGTTAGTTTTGGTAGGTGCTCTGATCAATGACCTTGTCATCGGACTAGTCACCAAATTGAACAAAACCATGACGCTCAGGCCCGCACTACGTGTAAGCAAAAATTCATACTAATTACTAGCCACGCGTCAACCGTGGTCCGTACGCAAATACAGATCCTCTCGGCTACTTCAACTATGTACATCCGAAGTATTGATACCGAAGACTAACTTGGCTCGACCAGCCATCCTAGTGTATGCTGGGGGTGGTTGGGAAGATGGTCTGATCTATCACGAAAATCTCTGCATGCATTGCGGGCCGAGAGCAGTCGCGCTGGGACGTGTGCACGGCCAACGGTAACTTTAGCGCGTTTTGGCATGCGACGATGCTGTCCTTGTAGTCGCTTTGAGTGGCTGCTGTTCGCATTCTGCGAACCATGGTAGATGCAAACGCCATAGCGCCCTAGCTAAATCACCGCACCAGCTCGAGTGAACGTCCGTTGTGCGAACTGGACCCAACATCCCAGCATCATCACAGTAGCTCTATCTCTGGGTCTCAATCCCCGCATCCGACACGGCGCTTGTCGGCTGTGCGAACCACCGACGGTTTCCAATGGTTCAAACTACTTCCAACGGCGAGGCAAGATGCGTCTCTTGCATGCATTCGCCCCGATTTATTTCTCCGTGTCTACCAAAGATTCGACTTTGTTGACCAGAAAAAGCACCAACGTCGAACATTCTGAACTCGACCCATCTTGTTCGGAGGGGAGGGGGGAGTTTGTTGCGGGGTCCACGACACGACCATTTGGTGCACCCGAGAAAAAAAAACCCGTCGGCTTCACTACGCCGTGCGACCGTCGTTCTCGTAAATGGCCAGTCCGTAACCCTGGACATCACGGGGGCATTTGATGACCGGGTTAATTCCGGAAGAGCAACAAAAGTTACTCCTCCAACCCCACTGCAAGAATCCTGATGAAAGACTGGAACCACCGGAACAAAGAAGGTAAAAAAAAAATAAAATGAAATTAAAAAAATGTTAGATTCTTCGAGAAATGTTCTGGAAAGAAAAAAACTGGGAGGGGAGGGGAGGTCAGCGTTAAGTTGAGTAGGAAGGGATCGGCGTGAAAAAAAGGGAAAATCATTGCTGCATCATTGTGGAGTAAGGGGGGGGGGAAGAGGAGGGCTTGCTTTTGGATACTGATACTGTGGGCTGAGAAGGGTTCAAGGGTATAGGCACTTTGTGCGGGACGGGATGATGGATTTGGAGATGGAGAATGATAAGTGACGTGTGGGCGCTGGGCTGCGCTGGGCTGGCATAGGGGAATTGATAGAGGGGTCAGGGTACAGCGGGTGTTGATTGGCTGGGGCGTGGGCTATAGGGAATCGAGATGAGATCTGTTACACATGTCGTGGTTGAGTAGGGTAAGTGGTAGTTAGATGGAGCAGGAGATGATTAGCTAACATTGTTCTTTGTCTTCACGGTACGTCCCGTCTATTGTCATTCTTGCATGGCTGTTCGCTCTGCCCCTCTCTCTCTCCAGCTCTCACACCGTAATTAGTCGGATTACCCAACTTTCCACTCCGTCCGGAACGCTCGGTACCATCTACATTCCAATTGGCACACGATGGATACCGCCAGTTGACGTCTACAGCTTTGCTTTTCCCTTGCCCATGATGATGCTTACTCTGACCCCGCACGGCTTTGAAATTCCAGAAGCACGCGCCCAACTTTCCACGCGCTATACGAACTATACTTTTTCTCTCTCACTGCTTCTACTGCGTATCAGCAACCAATTAGCTTACCAATTGCGTCTGCAGCGGATCTCGACAGAGAAAGGAAAATGGACTTGCTCTGGGCCCAAGGAAAAAGAAACCCACTGAGCAACCGGTGGCCAGTTTATCCCGTTCACATAGGACATACATACATACATATGTACAAAGAATCTCTTGACGCCCACATATATCCAGCTCCCCTGCAACCCCCGTTCTCTCCTCACCCCCTCTTGGCGTCATAATCATCACAATCATCACCATCATCATCATCATCATCACGAGCCGCCATGTCCCCCATGTCCCGCAGCCTTTCTAATCCGGCAGAACCGAGGCTTGGAAGCGGGGACGAGGGGGGTCGACGGCCTGCATAGGGCGCGAACGCAGGCCAGAGAGGATCGTCTCTTTCCATGTTAGGACAAGATGGACCAGGGCTATTGTCAGCGGACGCCATCGGAGTGCGAGGACTGCGAGCATGTCTCCGTGCCCGCGCCCCGCGCTCAAGCGCCTCGTGCGCAGGCGCATGCAGGCTTGCTGGGGGGGGGACAGACAAAAGTGAGTTTGTTAAAAGCAGCATGCCGCTGATCAGTGCATGTTTTCTTTCTCTTTGCGTCTGGCGGCCGGCGAAACAATGCAAAGACAAAATATTGACAAATTGCATGGTTTGCGACTTTGGCGTCTGAGGGTGTGGAATTGCACTACAGACGGGTGCGTGCGTGCGCTGCGCCAAGGGGGGAGGTGGGCGTCCGTGTCGGTCAAAGTGTATACTCTCTCGTCTGACTCTCGCCTCTTTTTTTCTCCGCCATTACTTTCCCTCTTTGCCCCTTAGTCAGTTGTTGGCCTAACTAATGTATACGTATTATGTTATTTAGTAATCTTTGTCGTTGTCTCGCGCTCGCGGGCTGGCGTTACTCCGGTGGGGGAGCAAAGGGGCAGTGCTAGTCAGTAGCATTGGTGTTATCGACTAGTCTTGCTCCGTCATCTCATGTCACTGTCACTGTCACTGTTACTGTCCAGGGGTGAAGCATCGGTCGGAGATATGGGCTTAACAGGGTAAAAACGATGGGCAACGGATATAGGAACCAGGGCCATCGGCATGTGTCAAACCATGTCAGCACTACACATTTCTACGTGCCATGCCTGGTCGCCACTATATTGATAGTATTTACCCCTGTAATCCTGGCAAGAGATTGAAACATCACGTCTTACGGCTGTGTAATGTACGTTGCTGTACACATCGATCGGTAACGGGACGCACTGTAGGTACAATCTACGCCTGCCGTCTGTCATTTCAACCCCCCCCCTACGCCTGCCATTAGTCTGTAGCCTGCACAGACGAAGAAAAAAAGTCTCCGTATACATGTACTACTACAGAAAAGGGTCAGCCAAAGACACGTGCCTGTCTAGATCGGACTTGTTCACGCCAGAGCCTCTTTCTCCCTTTCTGACGGCACGCCCCACCAAAAACGATACGCCGCCCTCATCATTGCCATCGCCGTAGCCGTCGCCATCGCACCAACTAAAGCAAGCCGATGAGATGACGAAACATGGACCATCGAGGCAGATCGTCGAGGGATCGGCAGAGCTACTCATTAGAGCCGTCGGCATAGGCCTCAGCCCCATGCAACACCACACCATAGTAGTAGTCCCAGTCCATCTGCAATCCACGTGAAGACATGACTAAACACACCACCGCTGTCGTTCACCCTGGTGGGACCCCTAGAGAACAAGACCAGACACCTGGCCCAAGCAAAAAAAAAGTCCCCACAATTCCTACTACTGTAGCCTCAACTTTCTGCAAAAACCCTGGTTTCTAACATACATACATTACCTAGATAAATGACACACGGTTATTTACTCGGATCAAACCTCACGATACCACTCGACTCCACATCCCATTCCTTGCAGTGTGCCGCCATAGTCTGTCCTCACTCCCCACATTCTACTACACGTATGTACGTACACACATACCCCACCACACCCGTCCGCCGGCCCGCACCCAAGCATTTTACATGGGGACATAGATCCCGAATATCCCGAACATCCCGAGCCAACGTAGCACGACCTTGTTGTTGTTTTTTTTAATCTGAGAAATTGAAATTGGCCCTCAATCCAACCAATCCAACACGCGCTATATCTCATACTATCCACGTTTGCGGGAAGCCCCTCCTTCACCCCTCATGTTCGGGCCGAAGTGAGTGAACGAGCGACTACGTTAAATGATTAACTAGATAGTGTATTTTTTTTTATTTTTTTTACACAGAAAACGAAGCTTGCAATTAGAAAGTATATTCGTACATACATGGGCTGTACGTATGTACATGTACTATACATACATACACACGTACCTGCGAAAAAAAAAATACAGTGGTGAAATATGGACTTGAAAAACTCAACAAGATGCATAATGACGATGTTGAGGCCAAGACGGTTGGACTTTTCCGATTTTGTGGCACACCACATTATGTATGTACTTTTTTTTTGTCAATTGCCACTTTGCGATACATACATGTTTAGTAGAGTGAGAAGGAAAGAAAAAAAAAGACATGGTTTGTGGGTGTACGCGTAGATAGATTACCCGATGTAGGAACCCGTCCGAGTGAGTGTGGTGGAGATGGTGTACGGGATGTAGTGGGGATGGATGCAATGAACGGACAAGGAAAAGAAGATAGCACGTATTGTAGAAAACTCACCTACAAAAAGATGATCGCATCACATCATGTTTATGAAGACAGTATTGTTTCCAATACATGTTTGATTTACACTATAGACTGAATATTGCTTCTCGTATAGGTTTCGTTGTTTTCCTTCAAACACGAATTCGGATATCCCCATTACGCTTGCTTCACTATCCATGATATTGTGACTTCTTCCCTGCATTAGGAAGGTAGTACATGGACCCATCCTTAGCCACCCTTATCGGGTGCGGAAGCCAAGTCGAATCGTCAGCATCAAGTGTTAGTGCGATCGAAAAATAGCACGGTCAAGATAGTAAGCTGTTTTTTCCTTCCTTCGTTTCTTCTTCCTTCCCTCGAAACGAATGCCCAGGGTGTGGGTGTGGTGCATGCTGCAATGTGTGGAGGGAACCCTCAACACGGGATAGTGATGATGTAATACATTATTTTTTTTACGTTGGTCCCTCGAAAACACAAACAAAGAATCTGGTGTTTGTCGCGTGACGGAATGTCTAGATGACCGTTTCATCTGGCTCACATGTTCTAGAATCTTTCGGTTGAGTACTGGGAATTAGACGACCACGTGTTTTCATGTACGAATAAATGAACTTGCTGTATTAGCCAATGGTCGTACAGGCGATATATAACCCGAAACGCCTCCAAACGCCATCGCTTGAGTACGCAGATAAGCTCATTATGCTTCTGAAAGTTGTCTTGTCATTCACTAGCTCTTCAGATGCGTCACATGCGAATGTCCCGTCCTGAGCGTCATTGGTGCAGGGCCAAGATAGGCACCCGATGAGGAAAATGTATGTAATATGCAACATGCAGAATACTGCATATACCCGGTACGCGAGACGTCCCTCCCAGGTTTCGTACCCCCCTCTTTGTGTTTATCGAGATTGCCATGGTCCGAATCCACGTCGGCGGTACATTAATAGCAGCTCTGATAATGCACTTTATCAGTGTGCCGGTGGTGGATTGTCATGGCTATTGAGCACGTTTCGTTCCACTGCATCCAATTCCACTACGGCCAAGCGCCGGCGTCCTAGACAGTTGAGAGGCGGTTGGTGCACGTTAGATTGAGGTCTAGGTGGTTGCATAAAGTATGCCGATGGCCAGATCTTCTGTTCGAGCACGGTGGACGTATGAAGCGGTTCTTGCAGCAGCAGCAGCATCAATGCCCACGACGTCAAGCCACAGGTCAGCACTGTATGCAGTGTAAAAGCAGCGAGCGCGTAATCTGTAACAGTTGCCAAGGGGCGTTGGGTACGAGACGCCAGGCGTACTGGTGGTGTGTATGAAATAAAGCCAACAGCGCTAAAGAAAGGTGGTGCCAGCTATTGGACTGGTCCATTTTCCTTTCTTTGCAGCGCGCATTTCGGCATACAGAGCTGGATTGATGCCTTTCTTCTTGCATCTCTTGATCTCTGCTTCGGATAGTGTGCTAATGTCAAAGTCGCTTGCGCTCCATTTGCTGCTTCCGCTAGATTTTGATCCGGATCGGTTCCGCTCGGCTTGTTCTAGTATCGAATGAAGCGAATGATGCTCTTCGCTTGGCGACGAAGTTGATCCTGAAAGAGTGAATGAACTCGAAGATCGACTAACCGACGTTGTCTTTTCAATCACTAGACGGGCAGGAGTACGAGATGCATCCTGCGTCTTGTCTGACAGCTTCCGAGGCATCATTTTTCGGAACAATGACTGAGGCGTGTGGTGGTCGAGACTTGCGTATCCTAAAGGTGTTTCTACAGGCGTGGTTGATTGTTGTGAACTGGTAATCGACGAGTGCGTCGACGACGGTTTCGAGGTCAGACTGGGCGGCGGATTGGAGTATGTATCGTCTTGCAAAGTGAACCAATCCGAGGCAGGGGCTTCGGCTTCAGGCGGATCATGGTCATCATCGCTTTGGTCGTCCGAAGTGGTTGTTACCACGGAATGTATTGTTTCCAACGAGGTTTGTTTACGTAGATGTGGAGGGAATCTCTTGGTGCTGCTGGCTCCCTTCTTCTTGTTTCGATAAGATACGAGTCCGTGTGGGTGTCGTCGGGAGGCCGCTGGTTCCACCAGGGGAGCTGGGTCAGATGACGTCGTGCTCTCGGATTCCGGTTCCTCGAGTAGATTGAGATATCTGCGGGCAGGACTTCTGGCTGGCGGAGTGTCGATTCGATTCACCTGCAGAGGATCGTGTACCGACGGCAAAGACTGGTGAGCAGCAGGTCTCTTGTGCTGGCTATTCTTGTTTGAAGCAGACTGAGTTGGCGCTATTGGGGGTGGGGCGTGATGGTCTAGTTTCTGACAGGAATCGTCCAACTCAAGCGCATGGAGATCTCTGTACTGCTTACGGACCTCGAGGGTGGCTCGAGGGGACCGGCGAATTGGGGGAGGCAAGGCATCATCAAATTCCATGTCAGCGCTTGAGCGGGCGAATGATGAAAGCGGTTGCGGCATGGTCAAGTGCGGAGCAAAAGAAAGCAGGACCAGAGGTGAAGACGCGCTGATGGCCAGCTATTGTGTCGGTTCCGCTGAAGCAGAGCAGCCATGACGCAGTGGGGTCTGCCAGACTCTCACGGCGTTGGCTAGTGGCAGAGAGCAACATGGCTGTACCTTGCATAGGGTTCAGTCTTGAGCATCGTGAGTGGATCGAACGCCTGGGAACTTGTCGATTACGCGTGTGGCTAGGGCATCGGCGGTTTGGACCGCTGCAGGCTGGCCAATGGTGGACGGGGTCACGTGGCTAGGACGTGTGTAGTCCAGTAGAGTAAAGTATGTACGAGTATGCACAAGTGTAGCGAGGGCGTGTGTTAGAGGGAGTCGGGGCTAAAACGCGTTTCAAGTGCAGTGAACGAGCGTGTCAGGCGGTTGCAAAGACATGTTTCATAGGCGGGCGCGCCCTGACAGACCGGGAGAGGGCAGTCACCCAACGGCCGAGGGCGCAAACGGGCTAGACTGCCTGGCCATGGACATCACCACCACCCACCACCACCCACCCCAACCCTCACCTCAGCTCACCTCACCGTCGCTGTCCCCACGAACAGCATGTATACAGCAGCCCGTCTCGGATCCCACCCGCCGCGCTGACCCCGTGCCCGCTCGCTCGCCATGAGCAACGACACGCCCACGCCCATCTCGGACGACGAGGTCGTGGCCCTGACAAAGGCCGCCTTCGAGCATTCCCGCCAGGACATCACCCACCGCGCCGCCGCCGCAGACGCGCCCCGCGAGTTGCAGCAACAGCCCGGCATAACCATCGACCTGGGTCACAAGAACATTGCCCGCCTGCCTGACGAAGTCATCGATGTCATCCGGGCCGAGATTGAAAGGTACTGCTTGCATTACAGGAGCCCTCCCGCCCCTCGCCTACCTCCTAGACGACAAGTGTTGACATGCCAGGCTCGCCCTCTCCCATAATCTCCTCGCCACCCTTCCCTCCCGCCTCATCGAATGCAGACGCCTCCGCTACCTCAATGTGCGCTACAATGCCATGCGTGAGATTCCCGATGCCGTATGTCGGCCCCCTCCCCTCCCCCCCTGTCCACAGACAAGACTGTGACTCGACCGCTGACCCTTTGCCAGATCCTCGAGATGACCTCGCTGGAAATTCTCGACGTAAGCCGGAACAGGATCCGATCTGTCCCTACCAAGATTGCAAACTTGACCTCGCTCAAAGTGCTGGCAATTGCAAAGAATAAGATTGAGGAACTTCCCGTGTGCCTGGGCGAGATCAATAGCCTGCAGGTCCTCAAATTAGACGGCAACCCCCTAGTCTTTCCGCCCCCCGAAGTGTGCACTATAAAGGATAATGCCCCTTCGCCTGCCAACGAAAACGAACGAGACGCTGTCATCGCCACCCAAGTCAAGCGGTTCATGCGCCAACATATCTCCAAAGAACGTCAGCGGGTTGAGCTGGAGAGAGTGCGAGTAGAGTCCTCGGGAGATGAGAGCTGGACTGAGACCAACCCCGAAACCCCTCGCCCGTCCAAACGAGCCAACGGCGGACGCTTCCCCGTGAGACCCAGCCTAGGCAACATAGATGGCTTCTCCGAGCCCAAGCCAGATTCTCCTGGACCTGCTGTTCCGCCCATTCCAGTCCGCTCCCACTTCCGTATTCCGTCCACAACGAGCAATGGTGCCGGCACTGGAATCACTGTCACCAAACGGCCCCCGGTCGCCCCCTTGATTTTGACCAACGGAAACAGCGAGCGTAATCGCAGCCAGAGTGAAGGCTCAGGGCCCTCTTCGCAGCGCCAGAAGCGCATGGGTATCTATACAAACAAAGCATCGGAGCTGACGTCAGTCAATGAATTAGGCTTGAGCAACCATTTCCGGGGCTTTAGCCAGGGTGTCTTGGTCCCCACTAACTCTGCTACCAACGGCTTCTCCTCATCCGGAACTGCTTCTGCTTACGAGGATACTGGCACTGTCCGGTACCACGCAAGCCGTCCGCTGTCCGACGTCCGTGAACACCGGCGTGTGTCGCGTGCCCCCGATATTGTCGTTGAAGCCGCAAAAAACTTCCTCTATGCAATCTCCCAGCTTCACGACTGTGTCTCGCATATGGTACGCTCAATCAAGTTGACAGCCAAGACCAAAGAAGGTTTGCGTCGCAAGGAAGACTTCTACCGCAGATACTCGACTACCTATCTCAACATTCGTGCGCTGAATGAGGTCCTACACAAATTCGATGCTCTGGTAGAAGAGGACGAGGAAGAAGCACAGAAGTTGTCCAGAAGCGTGTACATGTATGCGCTGAGGTGTCTCGACTCCTTCATGTCCATTACTCTCTCCATCGCCGAGAACCGCATCGAGATTACTCAAAATGCGAACACACACATCATGCGAACTTTTCTGTTTCTCCAGCAGGGAAGTTTGATCGAGATGAGGAATGCCTGTGCCATACTAGGTGCACAGTTTAGGGATACTTCTGCTACAGCAACAAAGCCTGTTGAAGCCGACAATCTCGCTACCGTCCGCGTGCGACCGTCCCGAAGCCGTCGCTTCCAGACGTCGCCGCCCCAACGGAACGGATGGCAGATGCCTCCGCCAGTCATCCTTCACAGTAATGATAATAGCCGCTCCAACACCCTGACGAGTATCGGCGCTGCAACCCCTCGCTCTGGAGGCTCCTTCTCTACCACCGCGCCAGGAATGACACGATCCAACACGCTCACCAGCAGCTTTGATGAAACAGACGAAGATGCTCAGTTTGACAAAATCTACACAAAGCTCCGCAATGCCGCTGATGGTTGCAGAAACTCCATGGCTCAGATTACGCGCATGATGCGAGAGCAATTCGACAGTCTACGGCGGGACCTCGACTCAGAAGACCCCCGAATTAAGGCACTGGCAAACCTCATTGACAAGAGCAACGAGGTTCAACAGATGGCAAATCCCCTCGCCATACGCTTGTCCCAGATGCAGCTCAAGGACAATTACACCCGGGATCAGCCTGAGTTCTGGCAGCAATGCATGGGCTTCGTTAAGGTACGTACAGTCCATGTCGGTCTGGATAATTCAGAGTAATTTACTAACTCATTGATAACAGGCCTGGCAAGAACTTGCTGCGGCATACACCCAGCAAGGTAGAGAGCACAAGCTACTCACGGGTGAAGTCAAGCAGCTTATGCGACCGCTACACAAGATGGTTAAAGAAGCCAGCCTGGCTATCAATGACAGTCCATGGTCACATCTTACTAGCAACAATATCGGCTTAATGGGTGCACCGAGTCTGTCTTCATTCACATCACGAACCCAACCACCCAAATTTCTACAGAAGCCCAATGGAACCATGTCATCGAGCGGCGGACCTTCTTTCCCAGGCCCAATCAACACTTCAATCCCTGCAATGGCATCTGTCTTCTCTGGGCAGCCCTATTCCACGGCAAGTTTAGGATCGCAGGGTTCAGGTGGATACAGTACGCCAGTTCCTGCAACTCCGCTAAGCGCTGCTCTAGGCGCTGCAGCCCAGGCAACGATCCCAAATACACCCAGGATGCCTTCTCAGGGCTCCAACACGCTCAACGTCTTTGAACGTGCTGACCGACTGCTGAGTCAAACCAGCCGGCGCGTATGATGGTACTCGGGTGGTATCATTTGAACTCTGCACAGCAAGTTTACTCCAAATGCTTGCGTATTGGCTGCAAAGAGAGAGTGTGTGGATTTACCACTTTGTCCTCTAACAAACCGTGGTAAAGTAGGTACATGCTGTCTTTGTATTTTGCTTTGCCCTTTCCTCTTACCTCACTTATCTCAAAAACTGTTTTTGGCCTTCTGCGCAACATTAGCGGCGGCGTTTGTCCGGATTTCACTCTTTTTTTTGTTTTAGCTCTGTTCCATTGTATATGGACAATATCCTACCGTCTGCATGTCGAAAAAAGCGGCGTTTGAAGTCTGCATGGGTCTTTTCTGCTTTGGTGATTAGCATGTACTAGGCGTCCTGGCTTAGTTGGATTTGTATCTGCGGGGGGCTGGGGGGCTTGGGTTTAGGAAGAGGTACTGGGGATGCTGAATAACGTGGATTGGTCGATTGTGATATCGTTCCAACGGACATATATGTGATATGCTTTTAATGTTTTTTTATATGAAACGCAGCAGTAATGCTCATACGGCTGAAAGTAGGAAACACTCGCATAGCGAGACACGTACTGAAGAAAGGAGAACTGCTGGCATTTCTTCCTGGGAATCATGAGGAGTTAGGGGTGGATATTGGATAGGTGGTGGAAGCAGAGCAAACCATGCATGCATGTTTGTATGTGTGTAAAAGAAAACGAAATGAGAAAATCACAGTGGCTAGTGGTCACGCAAGACGTGTTCTTCCGATGATTGCTTGTGCATGTCAATCGTATTTGAGTTGGTGAATTGATCCTCATTCTCACTGACTAAACTTCTACTCGTGCTATGGTAAACTGAGAAGTAAGTTGCCCGAAATTCAACGTGTGAAGGCTATGCGATGAGCTGAGAGAGCTCTCTTCTCTCTCCAAAAGGAACAACGGGCGCATGTTTGTTGATCTCTTTATACAGACACATTTTCCTGACAACTTCGTTGTACTCACTGAGTGTGACTAGTGAATGTGTGTTTGTTTTCTATCCATTCTCTTTAGTTGACGGCTTTAAATTTGTGAGGACATGCAGTTGTGAATAGCAGTCCTATCCAATTTTAGGTATATCAATTGTCTCTGTGCATTGTTTTTCTAGTCTCATTTGCTTTTCACCTCTGGTCTTCCCAGGGCGACCAGCAGTTTGGAGTTATCTAGCCTCCTTTTTCCTGGCACTGTATGTCAACTGATATGCATGCATGTGTATATTGGCTTACTGTCCCGTCAAGCACTTCCCCTCTCACATCAAGTCGAGAGGTTTACAGCTACTATCAGAGTATCCCCCAGGACCGAACGTGATTGGCTTAATAGAGCGAGTTATGTTTACCAAGTTCCATGTGGTGGGCCATACTCTTGTGATACGGTCTCGCCCTCCGCTTCCTTTCATAAACATCTACCGTTTTTATGTAACGTGTTGTACAAGCGAGTCGTCAGTACAAGCGAGTCGTCAACCCCACCAACTTTGAGCACCTCTTGAAGCGTACAACCCAACCACGTTATAAAATTTTATATAGATATTAATAGAGTAGATTAAGTAGTAGCTAAGCTATCTTTTTTGCATGTACGCGAGTTGTGCCCACGCTCTCTACACCTCTTGCAGCGCGCAAGAGACTGACGACTGACGCCTGGTTGCTCTCCTCCCTGACGCTCCTTACGAGTAATCTGCTGCTCAGCCTCACGTTGAGCGAGTATATCCTCACCAGCCTCCTTTGTCAAGACTCCACGCTTCTGTATACGCTTTTTCTTGCGTTGTCTACGCGCAGACGCTGCCTCATTTGCCCTCTCAAGGCTGGTAATCCGATCACGCATTAGCTCAGCAGATAGCATCATCACCTCTGCTCCCTTCTTAAGCTGATCTATCGCTTCAAGGATTGAGGCTGGTGACCAGCTCTTGTGCTTGCGTACGCGCTCGCGTATAAGCGTTGACTGAGCTTCAAGCTCGCGTACGTTGCTTGGTGTACGAGCCTCCCACAGAGCGTCTATAAGAGCTGGTGGCGTCAGCGTACGCAGCTGTACGTCAAGCTTTGATAGGACTACGTCTGGCTGGTGTGGGATAAGACCTGCGCCAGAGAAGGCAGAGCAGATATTAGTGGGTGTAAACGATCGATCGTACGCTGCCCTAAGAGCTGGTAGAAACTCAAGCTTAGTGACGTGGTTGATATGGTGGCGGATCAGGCTCTCAATCTCACGGCTGTACGCGCGCTTCAGCGGTGAGAAGCAGCCAACGTCAAGAGGCTGGAGTAGATGAGATGAGTGGGCTGGCATACAGAGCGTATAGATATTACTCTCTCTACAGAGCTTTTGGAACTCAAGAGAGTGGTGGCTCTCATGGCCGTCAAGAATAAGCAGCCGGCGTGCCCCAACAACCTTGCCATCTGTATGCTTGATAAAGTGCTTTAGCCACTCAACTCCTAGCTCGTTAGTCGTCCAACCGTTGTCGCTGACTGCGATCGCCCAGTCGCGTGGTATCTCTGCCTCCTCATACCAGGCAGATAGGTGATACTTGCCCGTCAAGATGATGAACGGTGGGATAGACCAGCCCGTAGCGTTAATGCCAGCAATCAACGTCGCCCACTCACGACTACCAGGCTGGAGAGCCTTTGGTCGGCCTCTTCTCTCTGACCCTGTCACGACAAGCTGCGTCGTGATCTTGCCCATTATGAAGCCAGCCTCGTCAAAGTTGTAGACGTCATCATCACAGATGCCGTACTTAGCTTTTGTCTGCTCTACAAGCTCAAACCAGCTCTTGATTAGGACTGGATCCTCACATAGAGCTCTCTGTCTATCGTACGCCCGATTGAAACGCGTTGTAAGAGCGTCTGTACGCTTAACAAAGTTGCGCGCCCAGTGGACGCCAACCTGACCAGCGCCGCGCGCAGCCAGCAGCTTCTCAGCCATATCACGCACAGCAGCGTACGTAGGCGCAAATCCACGCGCGTCAAGGTCAATTATATGTCTGACTATTACCTCCTCTTCTCGCTGGGTAAGCTTCTTTGAATTGGGCTGGCAATCGCGTCGGGCAGGCTTGCCAGCGCGTCGGTCACGCATTGTCGTACGAGGGACGTTATAGATCTGGGCAGCGTGATTTTCAGACTGGATTTGCTTTGCTTGGATAGAATTAATAGCAAGCTGGATATCAGCTTCATTTGAAGCTCTTACAGAAGCGTGGCGTTGAGACATTGTAGAAAGATATGAGGTAGTTGATCAAAGTTGGTGGGGTTGACGACTCGCTTGTACTGACGACTCGCTTGTACAACACGTTATATCAAACACTTCCGTCTCGTTGTTCAAAAGACCTGTCTAGTTTGGAAAAACCCAATGTCGTTAAAAAACCCAATGTCGGTCGTTGTTTAGTTTGTTTGATTAGATTAATGTCCTACCTAAAACCTCCCATGGAACATGCGGACGGGTACGTCCAGGCTTTACGTGGTGATCCCTGCCTGGTACACCTACTCCAGTGTCTTTTGGGTTGTGCGTTACAGAAAAGCTCCGCCGGACGAGCTGATCTCATCAACCCTTCTTGCAAAGGTGAGCCAATATGTGAACTAGCGTAGATCGCGGTCACTTAGCTTATCCTAGTAACTTCAGTCTTTTTAGAATCTTGCTAGGCCTCGAATTTGATGTCCTAGAGGTGTCATTCTTGTCAAATTTGATGATAATATCCAGAAGAACGTCATCTATAGAGCGGCCTGGTGGCTATCTATGGCTAGAGTTCAAGATGCCAGAAATCTTCCTATGTTTGTTGACTTCTGTTGTCAGGGTTTTTATAGATTTCCCCAACTTGACTGTAGCGGTCAACAGCTCTTTTAGCCTGGTGTCCAATGCTCTCTAGACTACTTGTTCGACAAAGATAGGTATCAATAGAATCATACACTTGTTTTGGTCCGTTCAAATTCCGGAAGAACGAAAGCTGTATAGCTGATACCTGCCAGACACTCCAGATCTGAACTAACATAGTTTGTACAATCAGCCCGAGGAGCTCTAGGTAGCCAATACACCAAAGAGCGGCATTAGTTTGAAAATATTGTTTCCCGTTTCGACTTGGATCTGGCACCCAGCCAATTATGCAAAAATAAACTTTTTTTATCAGATGTTGTATAAGACTTGGGGTATGTACTACATTTGTGAGTACAAGTCGATTGTACTGAATTGCCGAGGAAGACAATGGGTCAATCTCTACGCGAAATGCTTGCCAGAATCGTGGTTTTGCTTCAGCATAGCTGAAGGCGGAGTTACAGGTAGAATACTGTGCAATCAGACTGTACGTCAAGCGAAGTCGACTGACAGTACGTGGACAAAGCATGTTTTTGCCTTAAATTACAGGACAAAAAAGGTGGCCTGTTGTGAACAAAGCGGAGAGAAGTGCTGTACCGTAGACTCGTGGTTTCCTGCCAGGGTAGTCTACCAGTAACTAAAGTAACTTCCCTTGGAGACGACCTGATTTTCGAATTGTTCGGCATCAGTACTGAACAAGAACACGATACAACGCTTGGCAAGACGTATCTACGCTCTCCGTGCCTTTAGGGTTTGCGTTGGGGGCAGGAGCAGTGGCCTTTTGCATGCCGTGTAACCTCGTGGTGCAGGGTACCTCCGATCCAGCCAGACATTCCACAGCATGACCGAGGCCGTACTTGAAGACCAGTAGAGCATTAGGGCTGCTGGTAGATTTTGGCAGAGGGGACCGATCAGCAGTGAAACACATAGCAAAGTGTTCCGGAGAAGATTGGGCCACTTGGCACCGCTTTCGACTGTGTTTTTTGAGGTATAGATGTTTGCGAACATAATTCCTGATGCTATGAATGGCAGAGCGCCGGTTGGATCCGGGAGAAGCAGGTTTGGGAACCAGAGCATGCCCTCTGTTGCCAAAGATGGCTCGAACCAGGCGCTCGGAGTCACCCGTGCAACAACCTGGCCAGCTTCTGTCGTCATACTCGTGCTTTCGCCTCTGAATACGGACATTGCCATACCAAGCAATCCATCCTGAGCCCCACATTTCTGGCGTATGGTTTCGGCCATAGCGAAGAAGATGGGTATCTGCGCCAATGTCCAGCTGATTTGGCCTGAGAGGCTCACACCCCACCTTTTGTCCAATGCCGATGTGACATCTTTTACTTCTTTTTTCACTGTGACCAAAGCTTGTTTGGTCGACCGGAAGTTACCGCGCTTCAAAATCTCGTCTCGTTTTTGGAACGCAAGTGCCTGGCGGAGGGGGTGTAAACCAACGTATCGTGCCATGAGCGCACGCGCACGTGTTCCAGCGGTGGTAACAAGGAGGCCGCGAGCAACAAATGCGCTGAGGGGTATGGCAGTATACCAGGGGACAGTGGTGTGTATAACGGATATCAGCTCATGTGGCAGATAGAGGATCGCGTCAATGAGGGGATCCTGCCGTGGTGTCGAGGCATGAAAGGCGCGTGCTGCAGGGCGACTTGTTAGGCTTCTAGCATCCAATGCACTTCTTCGAAGCAATTGACAGGCTGGCTGCCGCAACAAGCACGAGGATAGCATGGCGTAATGCTTTGTGGCGGAGGAGGCACTTTTGTCGGACTTGCGAGAGGACGAGAGGACCCCACTATCCAGTACCAGGGTCCCATGTTCTCCGGGCCGGTGCCAGGAACCGTCATCCCACCTGAACAACTGTCCAGCTTCTCCGAACCATTCACTACTCATGGATTGATACTCCGCTCCCCGTATTCTCCGCCATAGTTCCCACTGGCTCTGATCAAGATGAGTGTGTTACTCGTCCTCGCGTCGCTGCTGGTGCCTGTGCTTGTGGCTGCTGTTCTGCTTCCCAAGATCCTGTACTTCGTTGCCGGATTAGTGGGACAACACCTCCGTCGATGTTCGCGCACACGGCGCGAGTTGTTGCTGGCTAGGGTAGCCAACGAAACCAAAGCCTACGAGGAAGAGCTGAAGAACAACAAGCAAGAAGATGCCGACTGGGAACAGGTGGGAACTACGCCTTCCGGCAATGCAGCAAAGAATAGTGAGTGGGACGGCATCGTGGGTTTCTTTCACCCCTTCTGGTATGCATGGCGAGCCCCAAAGTACGGAGACACAATCGCTGACTTACTGTTTCTACAGTAATGCAGGAGGCGGCGGCGAGCGAGTCCTCTGGGCTGCCATTCGAGCACACCAAAAGCGCTGGCCAAAGGCCACTTGCATTGTTTATACCGGCGACCACGACGTCGACAAAGCAGAAATACTCAAGCGTGTCAAAGATCGCTTCAATATTCAACTGTACCCACCAACTGTCCATTTCCTCTACTTGACAACTCGCGACTGGGTGCTCGCAAGCACATGGCCGCGTTTCACCCTTCTAGGGCAGTCTCTCGGGTCCTTGATCCTCGCCTATGATGCTTTCTCGCTCCTTGTTCCAGACATATTCATAGATACCATGGGATACGCATTTGCCCTCGGTCTATCCTCGCTCCTCTTTCCGAAAGTTCCCACGGGCGCATACGTACATTATCCAACCATCTCGACCGATATGCTTGATTCGCTAGAGGTCGGAGGACAGGGCGTACATGCAGGAACTGGGTCAGGATACCGCGGGCAGGCAAAGAAGAAATACTGGCAGCTGTTCGCAAAGCTCTACAGTAAAATTGGTGGGACCATTGACGTGGTCATGACAAATTCCACGTGGACACAAGGCCACGTCCAGTCGCTCTGGGGGCCATATCGCAACAAGCATAATGAGACAACCGACATTGATGTTGTTTTCCCACCTGTTGCAGTGGAAGAGGTGACAAAGGCTGTCGATGTCTCCGAATCCAGCGAGAAGAATCGCGGCCCATATCTCCTTTACATTGCGCAATTCCGACCAGAAAAGAACCACCGACTTATCCTCGAAGCCTTCGCCTCGTTCGTGCATTCCGAAGCAAAACTACCAGCCTATCCAAATGAGACTCCAAAGCTAGTACTGATAGGTTCGGTTCGCAACTCGCACGATGATGCGAAACGTGTTTACCAGCTACGCCTTCTGGCACATGAGTTGCATATCAAGGAAAACGTCGAATTCATATGCGATGCGCCATGGCCCCAGATGTTGGAGTGGATGCGCAAGTCTAGCGTAGGAGTCAATGCTATGTGGAACGAACATTTTGGCATTGGTGTAGTTGAGTACCAAGCCGCAGGCATGATTTCCGTCGTCAATAACTCTGGCGGCCCTAAGCTGGATATTGTAGTCGAGATTGACGGAAAACCCACTGGTAAGTTCGACACATGGAGTTTTACGACTGTAACCAAGTTCAATTGTTGACGGAAGGTACAGGCTTCCATGCGACCACTGCACAAGAGTATGCAGATGGCTTTCGAAAAGCGCTCACTCTGTCGCCACAAGAGACATTAGACATGCGGCGTCGAGCGCGCAAGTCTGCTGAGCGCTTCACAGATCAGAAGTTTGTTGACAAGTGGATCAAGAATGCGGAGAAGTTAATAGCTCTGCAGATTCAGAGGACGTCCAAGTGATGCTGCATCTTGGACTTGCTGCCTCTTTCTCGTAAAAAAGGTTACTCTGGCGTCTGGTCGAATTAGTATATCGCTTCTTTTCCATTCCTTTTTGATACCATACATCGGCATTTGCATTGTCATTGGGGAAGGTAATACTATAATTGTATCAGTTCTAGAGGAACCCAACATCGAATCTCATGTTACCGCTTCCTACTATCAGCATTGCAGGAGATAATCTTCACACTTGAAAGCAATCATGTAAGGCAAGAAGATGAGAAAGAACAAGCAATCGCCCTTGGGGCGTTGCTGAATAAAAGCTTTTTATTCTCTATCTCTTCCATATCTCTTGTTCGACTTGAGACTACATCCTTAGGTATGACAGCTAGACCTGAGCTGTGTCCCCTTGTTGCTCACCTCCTCCAGTCTAGACTTGATCGTCAAATGGGTATACAAGTCGTGATTCCACGAGTGTTCCAATGTCCCGGCCTTTTTCCTTTCCTCCATTCCAGCCCATGAAATCCGCTTGGAACAGGCATTACCTAGTAAAAGAACTTTGCTAGGGTCCAAGATGGACTACTAGATTATACAGGGAAAAGAAAAGAAAACAAGAACAACAAGAACAGAAACATTTGGTTATCATGGGAAAATAAGTAAAAAAATAAGCAAAAAAAGAATATGATCATAAGCGGAACCTGCCCAGCTGAATTGCATCCAATCGGATAACCGCGTGGTGGGAAAAGCAACAATTTCATTTTCTCTTATCAAAGACGTTCAAGTTCCTGGAAGCGTTCCACAGGATCGGCAAACGATCGAGTCAGACCGACGGAAGCCCAGAAGTCGTCACTGATATCTTCGCGAGATGCGAGACGCTCTAGTAACGATCGCGCATCGCGGAGCTCTTGATCCAAAGGGGTAGAATCGGCCCGTACGAGCGGCGGGGTCTCTTCTTCGCTCGTGCTCGCGGGCTCGTCAGCAGGCCCGTCGACCTGCGGCATTGCGGGTCTTTGCGTTTCTTCTTCTGTATGGGCATTCCTCCAGTTGGCTCGGTTATAATAGTTATGGACGTAATCGCTGGCATCACGCGACCGGTCGATGACACGGAGCGAGTAGCGCTCTGTATCTTGCATAGGAGGCTCATTGGAGAAGTAGGATGGGCGCATCCTAAGACGAGATCTCGTTGAGCTTGAGAAGTCGCTTCGATCTCTTGGGTTCTCGGTATGAAAGCGGCGCATAGGAGCACGCATATCTGGGTCTTCCTCCTCCTCCTCCTCGGTGTCTGAAGCTGTGTCATTGTCCGAGGTATCGCAAGCGCGCAGAAACTGATCGTGCTGTGGAGGACTTGGCCGTCTCGAAGGGACTGTAAGGTGTGTTTGCGAAGACGAAGCAGAGTTTGAACTTGCTGCTCGCGAACTGGAATGAGAGTTTGTAAACGAGGCTGAAGCTGCAGCTGACGCAAATGACGACGCCGCAGTTGGTGCGACTGGGTCATCGACAACAGTAGTGAGAAAGCTGTCCCAGTGCAGTGAGTCGTCCAATGGGCTGACGCTGCGATTCCTATCGCCCAAGCCATCGAGACCAGGCACCGGACTCCAGGACTCGCGCAACGAACTACTCGGCAATGGTCCATCAACTATAGTCCGGCGACCCATTCTTCGGAGTGGTGGGAAGGCCACAGGATTGTTATCGCTGCTTTCCTGGTCGTCTTCAGGCGCGCTTGTGGTATCGCTCCTTTCCGCATACTGATCAGTGTAGGGGCTCCGCGAACGAGTCAATCTCGGAGGCGCAGCGCGACGGTACGATGTTCTATCGCGCACACGAGGGATTTCTCGCGCGCCGGGCGTCGTATCTGATTCTGAGCTACGCGAGGCTCCGGCAGGCGCAAACCCTGGAGTGAAGACGGCAATGGTGCGGTCGCTCTCCAGAGCCCTGCGGGCGGCATATGTGCGCATGAATTCGTCAAGGCGACTGCGCGATCGATGTAAAGAACTGTTAGGTCCGAGTGGTGCAGGTGAGTTGCTCGTAGCCTCATTGCTGCGATAGTCGTTTCTCGAGACCTCAGGCACTGGCGGTGGCGCCAGGCGCGTGCGATGCGACGAGCGCGGTATCCATTCAATACGGGGAGCAGAGCGCGACACATCGATGAGAAACTCGGTGTCGAGTGTGGTGTGAGGCCGTGGCGATCGGTTCGGCCTGACGCGACGTCGGATGGGAGAGCGTTGACCTGCCAAATCGGCTCTCAGTACGTCCTTGTCCTTTGCTTCCTCCCGCTTAATGTTCCATCCGATCGGAATGCCCATTGCGCATCAAAGAGTGAGTTGTGAGTGTTCAAAAAAGATGAGTGGAGATGTGTTGTTGATGGTGACGCGCCTTGACGGATGCTGGGGATGGTCGGAGGGGGAACTAGGGCGGCGGAGCGACGCACGTCGTACCCACCTAAGACAGTGAGGCTGAAGCGTCTGGGGAAGAGGCACAGAACCACCGAGGGGATGCGATTGTGCGAATACGTGTCTGGACAGCCCTCAAATATGCCACATGTTGAAGCAGATATGTGCGCACACTCGCAATATCATCCAGACACTGTTTCAGAGCATTGTACCGCTTCAAAGTCCCAACTGCCTAACAACTGGCTCTCTTCAAGGCGTAACTGTGTTCGCCAAGCCATGGTTGCCTATTGCGGCATAGCCCCCCTTGCCTGCAGCCTCTGGTCCACTCGCTGGCGTGACTCAACACCACATGCAGGCGTCTCGTTTCAGACCATCGCTGCATATGCTCTTTTAGCACGCGTCAAAGACGGCCATGATCCAGCCCGGTTTGGCGAGGATTAGCCAGCTCCTGAAGAATGTCGAGTTCCCATGGAGATCAATCCATGTCGCTGGCACAAACGGCAAAGGATCCATATGCCACCACGCCTCGCAGTTGATCAAGCGTAGCAAGTTCAAGGTTGGGAAATTCACCTCCCCTCATCTTATAGACAGGTAGGCACGATGGGGCATGGGCTTTTCGTCATCTAACCTGCGCAGATGGGACTGCATCACCATAAACGACAAACCCGTTGATGAAACGGTTTTCCGCAAGGTCGAGAAGCACTACCAAGACCTCAATCTCAGAGGCGGTATTGGTGCCTCTCCGTTTGAGATTCTCACTGCTACTGCTTTTCACATATTCAACGAAGAGCAGATCAAATTTGGTATTGTCGAGGTTGGCATGGGCGGCAAGGAGGACGCCACCAACATTCTCAACAACCAAGCAGTTTCTGTCATATCTAAAATCGATCGTGATCATCAAAGCTTTCTCGGCAATACTCTGGAAGAAATCGCACTTCACAAGGCTGGCATTCTAAGGCCAAAAGTACCGTATATCATTAACCCGAGCAATGAGCAGAATGTCAAAAATGTGATTGAAGACTATGCGACTTCTATCAACGCAGGCCCGCAACTCAGCCCCGAGCCTCTTGAATTTCGGAAAAAACTGTTCAACAAGGAAGACTGGAAGATCTTCACCAGAGATCTGATACCGGCCCAACTTGACAACGTAGTCTTAGCTGCCATCGCCGCCAGGCAGGCTGTACAAAGCACAGGAGTCAATTTCAGGTGTTTTGACATTGCACACTTTCTGTTAAAGTCCCGGTTGGAGGTCCATCCCGGTCGCATGGAACTAGCTAAAGTACCAATCATCTTTGGCGACCACAAGAACCCCAAGGGACAACGAATACTTGTGGATGGGGCACATAACCCCAATGCTGCCACATTGCTCAGAGACAGGGTACGTCTTTACCATAGAAAGTTCAAAATTGAGGGTGAAGAGCTTGCCGGTCGAGCAGGATGGCCAGTTACGTGGGTACTTGCCATGACTGAAGGCAAAGATGCACATGAGTACTTGAGGATTCTACTGGAGCCAGGAGACAATGTTATCACTACAACTTTCGGTCCAGTGGACGGCATGCCTTCGGTAAAACCAATGGACCCGAAGCAACTGCTTGCCATAGCAAAGTCAGTGCAGCCCGGAGTGACGGGAATAGCAATGCCGCAGGAGGGTGCACTACGAGCACTATGTGCAGCCAAATTCATGGCGAGAAAACGGCCGATAGTACTGACGGGCAGTTTATACCTTGTCGGTGATTTCCATCGTGAACTCCGATCACGGAATAGTCCATTTTACTTGAAGGACCCACAGTTCGAGGAAGACCGGGATATGTTCAAGGTCATGCTTAAAGAAGAAGAGCACAGAGTCAACAGGTGGCTTAGTGCTCATTCTGGAGACGCTGCTAGTCAAACCAGTGACGCGGATAAGCAGAAAAGTGCTCAGTGGAACAAACAGATTTCGAATCGGGAAAGGAAGAGGGCCATACAAGAAGAGATGGAAACTCTCGACAGAGAACTGGAATTTCTTGCAGCTGAAGAGCGACGCATTATCCAGCAACAAACTTCGGATGGAGAGGGCCTTGGTGGATCAACGGGTTCAGAGAGTACTGCATTCGCTGGGGAGCCTGAATCTCCCACAGAAGAACAGGAAAGTAGAGCAGGCATACCTGGTCAGTCAACTCATTCGTAAGAAAAAGAAGATACAGGATACTAACTGTATACATGATCAAGGCAAAGGTAAAGGAACAAACTCAAAGCCGGAGACTAAATCACATTGAAGGGTCGAGATCTTGAGAGATGAATTGCTGGGATCGAAAGCGGAACAAGGCGGACCTAGTGAATGTCGAGAACACCCACCATGAAACCGAAGCGATGGCGCCAAGTAGTGGAAGTGACCAACTAATCTTTACAAAGAAAAATGGTGATTATTTCAGCTAGATTCAATAGCTAAAGAAGGGCAGTGAAGATTAATACGAACGACATTAAATCCGTACTTGCATCTCCTCAGGAAGAATAGTCCTCCGAGAAGCCTATGTCTCAGTCAGACTATCTTGGCAGCTTCAGCATGCGGATCTTCGAATTTGACTGCTGTTATCATATGTCAATGGATGGAGCAGGAATAAAGCAAGCTTGTAAAGCTTGTTACCAAAACGATCTTTTTTGTCCAAGGCCTGAGAGCGAACAAGAGGCTGACCAACAACTCTAGACAGTCTTTAAAGAGAGTTTCTTGCACGCTAGCCATAGCATATTGAAAACCAAAAGCGAAGACAACAGCTTTCTCGCAGAGCGCTTGATAAGCAAAATTGAGGATTGGAGAGCGTAAAGAACGGAGGGATTGACAGAACAAGCAATGCCTGGGTATATGATCTTCTGTCACTGGCGATGGCAAAGGGCTAGATGGAGCCGCATAGTACCTCCAAGATGTTGGGGACTTACTGAATCTCCTAGCGCATCAGAAACGAAGAAATATCCGAAGAGTACTTTAAGGCTGTGTGCGGAAATTGCAACAGACCACTGGGTTTTCACAGCCTGGATGTGTTTTGGAGCATTGATATCCTTGCCCTTACCCATAAATCAGACGCAGCTGAAGATATGTTCAATCCTTTAAAACACAAAAAGCAACCTATACAAAAATGCCGAGTGACATCCAGTGACAGATTGGCCAGCGGGCGCCCACCTATCAGATAAGTGTGTTCTCTCAAGAGGGCAATATGGCATGATTGGATCTTCATTCCTTCATCGGGCCGTTTGGCATTCTTTCCCAGCTTTGCCAACTCCCGAGATATCTTACATATATACCTTATACGCCAGGATTCGAGACAGGGACGCATTCCAGTTTTCGACACTGTGCCGTTCTTCTAACAGGGCCGGACGAAGGGGTTTGACCACGAGCTGATCCAGGTTTTCCTCAGTCCATCATCACATCCAAAGCTGTGCCGTGATCATCGGGCACTGTAATGGCGCGACGGGACCCCGGACGTCCCGCGGCTTGGCCATGCACCTTCCTCCAGTTTAGGTTGACCCACGCCAAGCGTCACGGCCACGGCCTCGGCCTCATCACACAAATCCGTGGGTTTGTTCACAATATTGACGCGACCTTTCCTGTCTCTAGGTGACGTTGCATTCCAATCACTAGTTCAGAATGTACCCACAGGGCTATTCTCAATGATTGAAAGGAAGAAATTAAAGATGCGAATAATGCTGTGTGGGGGTACGTGCATTGAAACTGCGTTGCGGTTTGTCGGTGCGTTCCTTGGAAGTGACAGCATGATTTGAAGAAGACAGGGAATTTTGTGTGTTTGAGCTGTTGGCCATCGGCAGGTGCTCAACTTGTTCAATATGCTATACTCTCGTCTCGGTTTCTTTCGGGCATCCCAGTAAGCTCTGTCGCAGACCCTGCGTACCAAACTCGGCGTCGTGAACCGCCTGGGATTGTGCCGGAGACCAGCCACGGCTAACAGTTGCTTTTGGTTGGTCTGTGGATTGCATCGGACAAGGTATCTCCCCTACATGATACATGGCCAACAGATTTTCCCAAACTCACGGGAGACGCTCAACATTCCAAGACAGTGCCATGAATGCAATGGCTTGTCAAATTGCAGATCTGATTGCAGCTGCCATGATCATGAGGTCCATGGACTCCCCTACAGTCACTTCCTGCATTGGCTTAGTGTCTTGTCGCTGATGCCCGTAGATAGATAGCAGTTGCCTTCGCTGTTCTTATGAACTTCAGCTTTTTATGTTATACGCTTCCATTTCTCTTGTCTGGACCCATTCACTAATGCAGCTGTAGTTTCTCTACTACTCTACGAACCGCTTTATGAACTAATAAATCACATATAATTCCCTTGAACGGCAATCATGATGAAGCACAATTACTCAAAGAATATGATGATCAGCCTAGGCATCGCATTTGCAATACTGCCAACCTTTTTTGTAAGCCTGCGCATATGGGCGAAGCGGATATCCAAACGCATTGGATGGGATGACTTTCTTACTGTTGCTGCTCTGGTAAGTGGAGACATGGGAACATGCGTATTTTCTAAGAGTACGGGCTGACTGATGACAGGCCGTGTGCCTGACATGTTGTTTCCTACAATTAGCCAGTCAGTAATCCGGCCATTCTCAGAGATAATCACTAACTTTGTGAAAAGCCGCGATACATGGTTACTTGGGCGGTCATCAGCCACTTGATGACCAAGGCCAACCGATCATGGACGATCCTGGGTTGATATTCTTCGAAGAGGTCAATCTATTCACACTTAAGCCACCCTTCTTCACTGACATGTTTCCAGACAAAGTTCGCCATCAACATGATCTCCATTATTGGGCTTGGACTCGTCAAGTCGTCGATTCTGATCTTATACAAGAATATTTTCGAGGTCCCAAAGTTTCGCATCTGCGTATACATCGCGCTTGCCTACGTGGTAGGCTGGACTGTTAGCTTCACCTTTTCCCATCTGTTTACGTGCTACCCCATCACCGTCTTCATCGAGCCGTATTATGGGAATAGCTGCGTTGAGACTGTACCAATGTTTTTGGCATTATTGGTGAGTCAATTGTAATAGTACTCGCTTCGTTCTCCGAGTGAAGGACCTGCTTTGATAATGATTAACATCACAGCTTTACCATGTATACTAACCGTCTGGGCAGTACACCGACGTTATTGCGGACATTGTCATTCTTATTCTACCCGTACCAATGGTATTGAGTGTGCGAATGGAAATAAGGAAGAAAATAGCTGTGATTGTGATGCTTTCCTTGGGCGCAGCGTAAGCCGTTTTGTTCACGCCCTTGAAGCCTGTACACCATAACTGACAAAACAGTGTATGTGCTGTCTCGATCACACGGGTCGTTGCCACTTATTCTATAGCAGAGGAGTACATCAAACATCCCGACGATGTCATCTATTATACAGCACCTGTTTTCTTCTGGACCAACATCGAGCTATCTCTGGGCGTCGTATGCGCATGCTTGCCTACTCTACGACCGATTTGGTTTTTCTTCTACCCAAGAGAAGAGACACGAACTGGCTATAGCTATGGATCTTCAGGCCGTGGCTATGGGTCGTCGGGATTGCATGGCACGAAGGGTAGCTCGTTTAGTGGCAAGCTGGCACGGAAGCCCTATCAAGAGCTTGACGAGATGGGTATGCAAATGCAACTACACAACATGAGTAACCCAAATGCTAATGCCATGCAGAGCTAACGACTCGATCTGAGGACATACCTACGACACCAACGGACAATTCTACAACTAGTGTTAATCCACGCGGGATCATGAAGGAGGTCACCATTCATCAAACCCTTGGATAAGCCCTACGCGAGGTATATTATCCCGCCCATATAATCTTGGCTTTTGAGTGGTGACATTAGCTCATTAATCCATGTAATAGAATGTATGTATGTCACTACATTCAGGGACTACACTTCGGAGTCGCTCTTACTGGTTAGCATCTTACTAAACTTGATGGATGTCCGAGATAATGATTGGAAGATAGAGTTCCCAGCAGTGTGGTTCACTCGGCCTTTTTTATGCGCCACCAGCTGCACCGGCTGCCAAGTCAGAAACCATACGTTGTCTTGCTTGCTCTCTGAAAGCACGTTTCAGAGAATGGCCTTGTTCCTGCATCAATGTAACCTCAGTTCTCACCAAAATTCTCGACAGATTACACAAGCCCAGAGTCACGCATCTTGCCCCACACGACTGTACACGAATAGTGAAACTATCCGAAGATCCTGTTCATGCCAGACCTTTTCCTACCTAGCTATTGGATCTTCGGCCGGTATATCTGCGGGAATAACAGCATTTGGGGGTGGGGACAGTGTACCGGGAGCGGGTCGCAAAGTAGAACCCTTCAAGGGCAGCAGCCAGATGCGGCTATTCCCGCGAGTTTCGGTCCTATTCCCAGCGGGTGTGTTAATTAATGGTTGCAGTGCCCATATCCAGACCAGCTTAGTTCCATATGCACCCATCATTAGCGACAACGTGATTTTAGCAGATAGCCTGTCAATGCAGGGAGGCAAACGTGATTGCGTGTTCTTATCCCTTTGACGTTTCTCACGACTCACGCACTTTCAATGCTAATGCAAGCTTATGTTGCTGAATAAGAGTCTCTGTCATTCACCAAAGACCTATCAGAAGAGATTGGGTTTGGTGTAGGCTTCCGAAATTACTCAGAGAAGTTTAGCAGTTACCTCTTTACGTTAGCACGGGGATGACGCTAAAACCTTGTCAATGGGATTGGCTTGCTGTTTGAGTAACTGCATTTAGACCTCCTGGCTGCTGGTAGGCCTAACGTCAATTAAAAAGCCGTTGAGCCGCCAGCCATGGATTCGGTACCGACAATCCTGCATCTCTCGCTATGAAGGTCTTGTCGCTTTTGGTTTCCTTTGCTGTGGCAGTTTCTTCGCTTGCCATAGAACCGAGCGATGTCGCAGGCGACTTGAGTAAACTGGTACCAGAGTCTGAAATCAACGTCGAAGTCAAGGCACGATGGAGTGACTACAACGCACCACTACCTTCAGTTACCGTCAGCGTGAAAGCTGAAGACGATGTCGCGACTATTGTGAGTTTACTCACTCGATGCCTTTGCAGTAATTAACAAAAACCTTAGGTCAAATACTGCACCGAAGTCGGCATACCATTTCTGGCACAGAATGGAGGAGTTTCATGGGCCAAGACGTTTAGTTTGGGGCAATGGGGCGTTCTTATTGACCTTGCCGGTCTCAACAGTGTCACTGTTGCTGCAGATAAAAAAACAGCGACCATAGGTGGTGGCGCGAGTGTTGGAGAAGTCATCACAGCAGCAAATGCTGCGGGTGCTTTGATCTTTACTGGTAATTGCAATTGCGTCGGTGCTCTTGGAGCCATGCTTAGTGGTGGCTATGGTACGTGTAGTTCAATCAAGTACAAGACAAAGCTAAGCTTACTCTTAATAGGCAACTTGATAGGCGAAGTCGGTTTCGGAGCTGACAACCTCATCTCCATGCGCGTCGTCACCGCAGCGGGCGAAATGGTTACTGCTTCAGCTACCTCCAATCCCGATCTCTACTGGGCTCTTCGCGGAGCGGGACCGAACTTTGGAATTGTTGTTTCCGCAACCGTCAATTCGATGCCCGCGACGAAAGAAGACCGCACTGCCTTTATCAATAACCTCTTCTTCTCACCAGACAAGCTGGAGCAAGTTGCACAAGCAATTGAAGATCTCCCGCTCACACCACAGCAACGTGTCTATTTGGTCTTGACATCCAGCGGCGAGCCACTTAATGAGCCCTCGATCCTGGTCACAGGTTTTCTCCGCAAGGGAACCAACGAAACTGGCCGCGAGGCCTTTGCCCCTCTCTACAACCTTGGTCCTGTATCCGAATCTAGTGCTGTCACTACGTATGACCACTGGAACGATGCAAACATTGTCTTTTGCGTTCGCGGCGGCCGCAAGCCTGGATACAGCGCCACACTGAAGACTATGAATGCTCCGAAATGGCCGCAAGTTTGGGAGCTGTACAAGAATTTCCAGGCCAAGGCCCCAAACTCGGCCGCATTGGTCGAGCGGTACAATCTGACCAAGGCCCAATCGATGCCAGTCGGCTCCGTTGCTTTGAACGAAGCACTCCGACGGGATGCATTTGCCCAGGCCATCATGCTTCCATGGTACGAAAATGAGAGTCTGGATACTGAGGCGCTGGCTTTTGGAAGTAAGGTCAGGGCGCTGTGGTCCAGGAGCAGCGATCCAAAGAATGACCCTACGTAAGTTATTTTCCGTTCAGTGTGACTAGGAGAAAGAGTTGTTGCTGATAAAATTGCTTAACAGGTATTCCAATTTTGCGTTTGGAGATGAAACGAACATGGCTGTCTATGGCACCAGTCTTGAGAAGCTGAAGACACTGAAGAAAAAGTACGATCCTCAGGGTTTCTTTAACCAGTGGTTCCCGATACATGTGTAAAGACAAAGGGCCGATTACAGTGCTTATCCTCTTAATACGTGAAATGTTGAGAGAATAGGATTTTCAAATGCCAAATGTGTGCTTTATTGCCGTGCCTGCATTGCGTGACTTGGTATCGCTCTCTGAGTCACTCATCTCGGACCCTATCGGTGTTTCTATCTTCTCCGACGAAGCGAAGACATAGCACGTTGACCGTTCGCAAGACCTGAGTACACCAGATCCATGGAGTCCGGTATGGGTTGTGACTTGTTGGGACTATCACACAGCATGTATGACCGCTAATGTTGGTCGAATTTCCAGCTCCGAACTCCGTGTTTCGTCGTATCCGTGATGGCTCGCACCAGTAAACAGCCTTCCCATTCGCATAAAGATTTCTATGGCCAAGCACAGAGCAACTTTCACATCTGCGTTTTGTTGGGACGTCTCATAGGCAAAATATCTGTGATGATGGCGTAACCCATTTTTCTTCTAGAACCCTGGCGCAGCATTCAGTCCGAATCATCCGTCATCTTCTGTACAGAGAACGTTTGCTCTCCAAAAGCATTTTTGAAAGCAGGTATCCTCTTCCTCGTTAACCAAACCGTGAGTACCGGTACCTTCCTCTTGCGCATCACATCTTTCTGTGTGCCTTTACCCTGCGCGCCACCATCTACGTCCATGGGTTCAAACGCTTCCTCATCTTCTTCATCTTCCTGAACATTCTGAGCCTCCTCCGAATCTCCACTTTTAATCTCTCCCTTTGCAAGCTTTCCCTTTCTCTCAACTTCAACGCTTGTAAGCATCGTATACATGGCCCACGTCTCGACCTGCGCATTCCGTTCTCGCTCTTTCTCACTAGGTGCTACAATTCTGCGGACCATGTCTATGATACCAACAAGTTTGGTTGTACCTTCGCCTTGCGCCGATACTGCTATGATGGCATCCTCTCTTTTCAGAGCATCGGGCATTTCAATCGTAGAGGCTTGGTCCTTGTATGCGCCCAAGTACATCTTGAGCCGGTTAATGCCTGACTTTACATTTTGGTTTTTAGAGAATACGACAGGCACAATATTTTGTGTGCTTTGTAGTCGGTTCTGAGTTGAAAGCTGCTTGAGGAGACTAGAAGGTAGGCGTGTCCAGGGTTCGTAGAGTGAGAGATGTATTGTAGATGGCGAGGCCTGCTGTGATGGCTTCTTCATCGCATTGCTTGAGTTGCCGTTCACGGATTTCCGCTTCTTGCTTGGTTCGGACTCATTTCCTGGTGCCCCGATGATGGGTAATGTAGGTCCTTCGCTCGCGGATGGCGGTGTTGCTGTGACGGCGGTGGTGTCTGCGTCTTTTTCATATGAAGACGCGAACAACTCGCTCATACGTTTTGACTTGGTCATATCTGTCGCTTGGAGATTTAGAAGAGCTCTCCAAGTTTAATCTACTGGCAGAACTGAGTGCCCTTGCGAGTTCACAGCCCAAAGTGCAGTGACGAAATTTGGGGAAGCTCAACGCGTGCCAAAATCTCAAGACGCGCCGGAGATAACTAGGTGTGCCCTTATCGCCGACTGGGCAGCTGAAGCGTCTCGTTTGTTACGAATACCGACCTTGCACACCATCCAATCTATCTCTCTGCTCTTCTTTGCATGACAGAATAGATCCAGGGACTAAAAATCTTCCAGAGATTGTGAGTGATACATTATTGGAGCCCTGTGTTTCAATGAGTCTCACCACACCAGAGATCAACCAAGGCCACAATAAGTGTGCACACTTCCCATATACATTGAGCGTCCTTATAGCCAACTGACTATAACTCAGTATCAGAAGTGCCACACCATCACACCATATTCTGACCCTTCCAACTGAAATTCGCCTGATGATATACGAATACATCTTCGCCAATGAGACTGTCTCTGTGACCAAGTCACCACAATTCTGGCGGCCACCCAAAAACCAAGGTGCTCTCTACCCGCTCTTAGTATGTTGGCAAATCCGCAAGGAAGCAATCCCAGTCTTCTACACTCTTGTCACTTTCGACCTCTCATATAACGCCGATGCTCTGGCTACCCTCTCAGTGCTAGATCCAGGCGTACGCCAGAATATCAAATCGATGATTTTCAATTCCATGATGGTAGCCTTGATTGCCGGGCGCTTTCGAGAGGGTAATCTGCCTTACATGGCCGTTGAACGTCTTCTACCATCGCTGGAGCGAGTGTACGTATCAGACAGCTCGAGGCTCTTGGAGTTGGATCCACATCGTAAATTGGCGATCGAAGCTCTACGGCTGTATCTGGGGCATGATAACTTGCGAGTTGACATTGAAAGACATCCTGAGTATCACACCTAAGACGTCTCTGATATTGAGTGCTACCATCTCACCCGAAATGTGGATCAAGGTACCATCTTTTCGCCCTTCAATTTGCTGCCTGACACTTGCATGTATATGCATAAAAACGAATTCCTTATCACGCCCCTTCGATATGTCGTAGTCTTCAGACCCTCCGATAAATAGCTGCATCGATACCCTCCGCCTCACTCATGACCTTCTTCGTCCACTCGCTCACTGGTTCCAGCGCCTTGACCGTATCCCCCAACACATTCTTCTCCTCAAATTCGTGAACAGCCAGAAAAGAAAACCCTTTCTCTTTGTCCGTGCCGCTACTACTGTTCTGCTGTGCAACAAGCAAATATCGGCACGTACGCCGCCATCCGGGCTGATGCGACATCTGCTCGTTGTGCTCTTCACGGTACCAAGCATCAAGCTCTGCGGCACCGCCAGGCGCCGGCTGCATGAGTGCTACAAGCAGCGTGTGCGCGGGTTCTTCTGGTCAATACGAATCAGTAAACGTTTTCTTCTTTCAACAATTCATCGTCCTTTTCTGTATCATCTTCAACATCTCGATCTAAACCACATCGCACTTCCTTCATTGCCTGTTTGCCCCCAGACCCCTCAATATTCGAAAACAGCGTTCTCGAAAAAAAAGAAAAAAAGCTGAAAGCACAAAGATGAGAATTTCCACATACCCTTCCCCACACCTTCTCCACCAAATACCTCCACCTCCTTGAAAACCCTGACATCTGCACTTCCAACCGCCACTTCCTTCTCATTACCCCACAACTTGCACACCTGCGCTAAATCTACGCTTGCCACGTCGTCGACCTCGCTGACGAGAAGGTATTGCTTGGGGTAGGTGGAGTCAGCGGCTTTGTAGAGGACAGAGCATTTTGCGCCGGGGACGTGGGATGGAGAGAATTTATCGGCAGAAGAAGGAATAGAGTGGAGAAAGGAGAGAATGGTGCCTCTGGTGGGGGGAGGGGAGGACATTGTGAGGAGGATGTAGGAAGACGAAGGAGTATGATTACGTGAGTAGGTTATGCAAGGCAGATGAAATTTATTCTTTCTCTTGTTCGAAACCAGGGGGTGTGTTGGAGAGAAGTTATTCAAGATGATACAAAGTATTGTGAGTTTGATCTGCGGAAACATCCAACGGGGCAGAGGCCTTATCCTGGTCCCGCAATTCATCCGGATGATGTTTTCCGAGAAACAGGAAAGGATATGATCATGCTGGATCAAATATCACCATAGGCATGGACGTGCATGGATCATCATAGAAAAGCAACTAGGTAGACTGCCATTGAAAAAACGAGAAGTATATACAGCTTCTCTATGAATATTCTTTGTCTAATGCGTTTATAAATACATCTAACATCTTGACAGTCTTCATGATTTTACACGTCATCATTTACAACTTGCTCTTCTCGATGCGCTTGAACAAGACGTCGCTATCTGGGTAGGGGTCTACCGTGATGTCGTTAAGAGGGTTGAGCTCGCTGGCCCGGTGGAACAAGTCCTCGTAAACTTTTCCGTCTGCGCGGCCCAGACTACTGTCTAGGACCCAGTCGTCGAAGCCCCAGGCATCTACAAGCCTGACGGCGTGGGGACGGATATCCTTGAGCAGGTTCATGACAGTGTTTGTCCTGGCCAGAGTGATCTGCTGCTTGCTGCATGCGCCTGAAGCATAGAACTCAGCACCTTCCTGCTCAAGAGTGTGCAGAGCGAAAAGGCGGAAGAGCTTCATGAGCACACTGAGGAGGTTCTTGTCAGCTTTGCCCTCCTGCTCAATCTTCTTGAGCGTAGAAAGGTTAGTCTTAACGACCATGTACTGAGCGTGGGCCTTGCTCAAGCGGTAGAAGTTAACAAGGAGGTCGTTCCATGGCTTCTTCTGCTCATCACGGTGTTTGCTGGCCTCGAAGGCGAGGAAAGAGGTACGCCAGGCAAAGGCAGCGACGAGATCCTCATCTGAGCCAATGATATCAAAGGCGCAACCAGTGTTGCGGCGAGAGTGGAACTCGGCGAGAATTTGAGTGGTGTCGTTAGTGGGTTTTTCGCCCTTGAGGACAGAGCGGACGGACTTGAGCATCTGGGAAAAGCGTGAGTATAATATAGACAATGTTTGGAGATACAAGACTTACATATCGAGCTACTTGCTGGGACAGCATGTAGTTGTCACCTTCCCAAGTAGGGGTAGGGAGGTAGTCGGCATACCAAGGTCCGATACCGCTGAAGCTGGAGTAGCCGTGACCTCCACAGGCTCGTCGGCAGACCTCAAGGCCTTCCGCTGCGATGGAACTGCTGAGCGACTTCAGAGCACAAGAAGAAGCATGGAGATCAGCCAGCATATCACTGCCAGACTGAACCTCTTCAGGTCCAGCACCACGATTGCTTGGTGCATTGGTTGCACTACCCTGAGCAATCTTCTTTTGATTTTCCTGGTACATTTCCATCATGGCCTTTCCGGTAAAGTGAAGGGCAAAGGTTGCTGCGAGGAGGGGCAACAGGCGGATCTGGACCATGGTGTAGTTCAGAACCGGTGTCTCTACTCCGCCAGCCGGAGCATCGCGATCCTGGAACTGACGACGCACAGCACAGTAACGAGTTGCGATAGTCACACCCCGAGCAAGTGTAGCGCCGGCCTGCATAACGATCGTCGACCGAACCCAGGTTAGGGTACCGTAGACGAGAGATGGCGAGCCCCGGCGAGCAAACTTGTTGGTGTTTGGGTCCACATGTGTGTAGCGGGCCAACATACTAATGTGCGGAACCTTGACGTTGTTGAACAGGAGGAAGCCGTTGTCCATGGTGTTGTAGCCAAACTTTGGACCAATGTCTCCAATATGGATGTTCTCGAGCGGCTCATGTGTCTTTAGGTCTCGGATCTGGACGCAGAATGGCGTTGGTCCGTAGGACTTGCCATCGACGATGAGCTGAGCCATGACGATAGCGTGGTTGGCTGTCCTTCCCAATGAACCAATCCACCACTTGCTAGCCGTGAGATGGGGCGAGTGGATGGTAAAGGTCTTGTCTTCTTTGTTCCATGTCGCCGTTGTTTCGAGTCCACGAACGTTGGAGCCGTGACCGAGCTCGGTCTGAGCATAGCACCCAATAATCTTGTAGTCGTTGGCCTTTGTGAGCCACTTTTCCTGCTGTTCCGGGGTGCCTTGGCCTTCGAGGGTAACCTGTGCTCCTGTCAATATGTTGTCGGCCTGGTTGGTGAGGCTCAGAAAGTACCTTGAACATGGAGTCGTGAAGGCCGTACGGGCCTGGCTCGCTGATGAGGTCAACAGCCATGCGGAACTCTTCTAGAGTCCAGTTGTGCTGCCTCTTCAAGATCCTCAACCTCTTCTCTCTTGCAAGCGCTTGTTCGAACCTGTCTACCCTGCCCATGAAGTAGTTCTGTGACTTGTCGAAGACCTTCTCTGACTTGAGAATGGCGAGGAGCCTTTGCCTCCGGTCAATGACCTCCTGAGTGTGTAGCAGGACCTCTAGGTCGTGGACTGGGACGCTTGAGCCGGCACGCTCGGCGGCGAGCAATTCATGGCCCTGGGGGCCCGAAGGCTTGAGCTGCTTGACCCAATCTGGATTTGACCTCATTGTAGTATTTGTTAAGAGTACGAATTGATGGGGAAAAGAAACGGGGTTATGGGGGAGTGAATAAGTATGGGTTAAGAGGCGAGCCTCGGCTCGATTGCGCTCCAAGGTCCATGACGCGCTAAACAAAGTTCCGAGGTCTATCTAACGCACGAGGCGCGCGCCAGCCCCAGATTACAATCAGATGAAAGTCCGGCAGTGGACACGACCGAAATCAGCGCCGTAGAACGACTTTTGGTTGTGCTCGTGATAGCACAGATGTTGTAGGGGCGCTTATGTCAGATGGATTTTCTCAGTTGGCCAATGGCGTACCTGCAACAGATTGGCCCAGTCGGTTGGTAGAAGCGAGCCCTGGCAAGGCCGACTGCAGCAATGCCGTCCCGATGTGTATGCTCGTCCCGACGGTTTGAAGCCGAGACGGAGCCTTCCGAGGCCGCTTGTCCACGTGTGTAGCATGTGCGTATGTACATGTATACATACGGTACATAGGTACGTGTATGGTGGTTTGAACTTGTGTAGTTTGAGCGCGTGAGCATCCCAGGGCAAACATGCCAGGTGGAACAGAGAGAATCTGCGTCAGCACACAGCCAAGGTTGGGGTTAGCGTGCGTTCACTTGACTCTTGCGACGGTAATCCTAGCAACGCCGTGATGAGGGCAGTACATCTGGACATGGATGGGTTCGGCAGTGAGACAGCCGCAGCCCCCGTCGCAAGCGAGCACAGATGTATCTCCAAGGGACCCTTTGAGTGTACAGCTGTCTTGAGTAAAGGCGAGGATGGGTTTGAGACGAGGCTATTGGCCACAATGCATGTGTACCCGACGTGCTAGGCAATGGACCCGGACGCAGCATCTGGACCCTTTGGTATTCCAGGCTGGCGGTCCAATGTGACGATCTGGCCATTGTGTTGAGAGATGGAGCGTAGTGAAGGAAGAGAAAGAGGGCGATACGGGTACTCAGGCCCCAGCGGCTGCAAGCATGTGGCACGCGAGCAAAAAAGTAAGTTGTCGGGGCGCCCACGGGCTGGCGAGGGTTGTTGTGCCAGTCGCAGTCGCAGTCGCGCTCCCATTGCCGTGCACAGCCTCAAGGGGCCCCAAGAAAGCGGCCCACGAACAGGCCGAGCGCGTAGGTGCAGGCAGAAGCGACCAAATGAGTTGTGCAGACGAGAGCTGGTGGGGAAACGGAACAGAGAATGCGCTCCCCGTCGTCATCGCATTTGGCCTCGAACAAAACAGCCACAGCTGTTAGCGTGCACGGCCTTGCTGGCGGCTGTCAGGTAGCACAGGACGAGCGTCACTTTCTTGCCTACAACACCAAGAGCCCGCCTGGCGATTTTCTCTCCTCCCCCCCTCTGCCACCCTGAGCACGCAATTCTTTTTCCTCGCCCTTCCGCCTCACGCTTACTCCGGCCCTCCAAGCACGGGACTAGTCCGTCTCCCGCCCGTCCCTGCGTCTACCTAACTCCCAAGTAGAACCCCCACACAAGACCTAGACGCTGCCTGCAATTCTATGCCCCCAACGAGGCCCCCGACATCCTCCAGACTCCCTCTCTCTTCCTCCCACAAGTCCTTCTAGGTACCGGACAAAATGGGTCAGACACTTTCCGAGCCCGTTGTCGACAAGGTAAATTGCCTCCCAATGCTGTCTCGCCCCCCCCCCCGCCCCCGCACCGTATGCTTCTTTCACCCTCGCACCCTTAGCCGCGGCGACGGTCGCCCCGGGTGAGCTGAGACGGCGCGCATCCCATGCCTCATGTGATGGTAATGCTGAATTTTCCTCTTTGCAGAAATCCGAGAATGGCGATGGCGAGTCACTCATCTACGGCGTCTCCTCCATGCAGGGCTGGCGCATCAGTATGGAAGACGCACACGCCACTGTACTAGACTTCAATGCCGAAGACACCAAGGGCACCCCCACCGACAAGCGGCTCGCCTTCTTTGGCGTCTACGACGGACACGGCGGTGACAAGGTGGCTCTGTATGCTGGCGAGCAGTTGCACAAGATTGTTGCAAAGCAAGAGGCATTCAAACAGGGAGACATCAAGAAAGCTCTGCAAGATGGCTTCCTGGCCACAGATCGCGAAATACTGTGCGGTGCGTTTACTACTACTACCACTGCTACCCCTCTGATCAAGGACAGCTTGGCTGATGATTACAAATAGATCCCAAGTACGAAGAAGAAGTCTCTGGCTGCACCGCATCCGTCGGTGTAGTGACAAAAGACAAAATCTACGTCGTACGTCCACCCCACATCCCATCAAAGTACGATGCTCACAAGAGAAAAAAATTTAGGCAAATGCAGGTGATTCCCGCACCGTTTTAGGAGTCAAGGGCAGGGCAAAGCCCCTCTCCTTTGACCACAAGCCCCAAAATGAGGGTAAGCATCATGCCAACTGTATGCGATTGCCACTGACACGCTTGCAGCCGAAAAGGCACGTATCCAGGCCGCAGGTGGCTTTGTCGACTTTGGCCGTGTCAACGGCAACCTGGCCTTGTCGCGCGCAATAGGCGATTTCGAGTTCAAAAAGAGCGCCGATCTTCCCCCCGAGCAGCAAATAGTCACTGCTTACCCCGACGTCGAGATACACGACATCAACCAGGACGATGAGTTCCTGATTGTGGCCTGCGATGGTGAGAGGACACATGTGTGTAGTTGTATGGGGCTTCACTGACCACGTTTTTCTAGGTATCTGGGACTGCCAGTCTTCTCAAGCCGTTGTCGAGTTCGTAAGGCGCGGAATTGTCGCAAAGCAGGACCTCGCATCCATTTGCGAGAACATGATGGACAACTGCCTAGCTTCTAACAGCGACACGGGAGGTGTTGGCTGCGACAACATGACCATGATCATTGTCGGTTTGTTGCAGGGAAGGACAAAGGAGCAGTGGTACGAGGATATCGCAAAGCGGGTTGCGAATGGAGAGGGTCCATGTGCGCCACCAGAGTATGGCAAGTCAGAAGATCCAGCCGAATCTCCCGAGACGGGCGAGTAGTTCAGTTCTAATACAATCGTGTAGCCGAGTTCCGCGGTCCCGGTGTTCACCATCACATTGACGATTCTCCTGATGATATCGACATGGATCTCGACAGCCGCTTCCGGCCGCATAATACCAATGGTGGCCGCATCATCCTCCTCGGCGACGGCACCGAAGTATCATCCGGCGAAAATGAGACTGAAATGTTTGAAAACGAGGATGAGGACAAGGATCTCGACTCGCAGGTCAACAAGTACAACCAAGAGGCTGACAAGCAGTCCCGCCAGGACCGTCAAGGCACACCGGGTCCTCAGCATGACAGCAAAGTACAAGTGACCGAGTCACCATCCTCTGTCCAGACCGAGAAGTCTGATGCTTCTGCCCCACAATCAAAAGCATCTCAAGCCAAGACGCAACCCGACACTGGCATAAGCGAGAAATAGTTTGTGCTTGTTTGACCTGGCTAAAATATTTCTATGGGGCCATGAGGATCAATGTTGATGCTTATCAACATGCAGTGCCGTTATGACGAATCTCTGTTTTTTATTGCAAGCGATGACGGGTATTGGGTTTCCTGCAGGATCAAAGTAGCGGGTTATGGAAACAAGCCTCACGGGACCTATGCGGGCAGTGTTACGAAATGATACCTGGCGGACTAGACCGTCGCCATTCCCTATGCCTAGCTATCTGCTTTTCTATTTTTCGCGACACATTGCTTCTACTCGACACGAGCTTACGAGTTGTGTGCCCATACTCTTTTCCCGCGGAGAGCCTGCAGTCGCTACGTGATGACGTCATATTGATGTGCGTGTGTTGTTACACGCATGCGCTGGAGAGTAATGCCGTCAGTGTATGCCGTTATTTCAGGATTCGTTGGTTTGACTGGCGTTCCTTGGATGACGTGCAGACAAGCTTTGGATGTGGCTCCCAGCACTTGCGCTGCTTGTACGCTTTACACCCCATGCGTCATCTGGACGGTGTCTAGCCCCAAGATTTTGACGCTTGAGAGAACAAGAAATCACATAGACAATGAACACGCTTTGAAACTTCGTGCCAATTCAGATGGCTGTGACTCTTGGTCGTGTGGGTCAGTAGGCGAAAAGCCAGAGATAACAGATGTTCAGGGTCCATCTCCGGCACTTCATCACCTGTGGTCATAGTTCGCAATGGTAGTCCAAGCGTCACAATTATGGTATGACCTTGACAGGTGCGGAAATAACTAGCTCTCGGTATCAGTCAGCACAGTTTGGAGATACAAAAGAATCTACATCAATCATCAGCCTCTAGTTCTCCAGCACCTCCTACCATTCATCACATCTGCCTTGTCCTTCGCATCATGGACCCCGTCAACCCAAATCAGAAAATCAGAAAAACCCCACAGTATGCCTTGTACCAGCGTGAAAACTTTTGGAAATCGAACGAAGGAGAAGTTCCAGTCTTCAATACGGGTATAGTGGCTTGCCTTGGCAACAAAAATTCATTGATCAATGCTGAAATATTCTGTAGATCCTGGAAAGCTCGAAGAACTAGCAAAAGAGAAACTTAGCCAAGGAGGCTGGTTCTACGCCTCATCCAACGCCGGTCAATCGCGTACCCATACCGCTAACAGACAGGCTTTCTACCGGCATCGCATCGTTCCGCGCATGCTTGTCGACACCAATCAACGTGATACTGCGACTGAAATCTTCGGGCACAAGGTTCCTGCGCCAATCGGATTTGCGCCCGTCGGCATCAACAAAATCTACAATCCGCAGGGCGAGTTGCCCGTGGCTAGAGCTGCTGGAGCATTAGGTCTGCCTTATTGTCTTTCCACAGCAGGATCACAGAGCATTGAGGACGTAGGGCATGCGAATGATGAAGGCGTCAAGAATGGCCGAGGCGACAGCGGAACCGCTGCTGGTGGCGGTGAAAAAGGTCTCAGGTTTTTCCAACTATACATGCCACACGACGATGAGCTTACGCGCTCACTTCTGCAACGCGCTGTAGACAGCGGCTTTACAGCATGTATTCTGACAGTAGATACATGGCAACTTGGTTGGCGACACGACGATGTCGCAAACTCAAACTATGCCTTCTACCATGGCATAGGTGCAGACTTGGGCTTGACTGACCCAGTTTTCCAGAAAAGATTAAAGGAAAAGGGTATTAATCCTACTACTCAGCCAAATGAGGCTGGAGCTCTTTGGATTGATAACGTGTGGCATGGGCGCGCGCACACGTGGGAAAAAGCAGTGTGGGCAATGAAACTCTGGAAAGAGCTCAGCGGAGGCAAGCCGTTTTCTCTGAAGGGCATTCAGAGTGTGGATGATGCGAAGAAGGCTGTCGAATTGGGTTTTGATGGTATTGTTGTGAGTAATCATGCTGGACGCCAGGTTGATGGCGCAGTAGCAAGCTTGGATGCTTTGGAAAAGATTGCAGATGGTAAGTTCTTCAAATATCAATCACCACTACGTGGTTTGCTAATCAAATTTACCAGCTGTTGGCAACCAGATATACATCATGTTTGACTCTGGCGTACGGTCCGCCTCGGACGTTGTCAAGGCACTTGCTCTTGGTGCAAAATTCGTCTTCGTCGGTCGATTATGGATTTGGGGTCTTTCCATCATGGGCGAGACAGGCGTCACCCATGTTATGAGGGGCTTACTGGCGGACTTGGATATCCTGATGAACGTTGGCGGCTTCAAGACTATCGCGGACATAACAAAGGATGCGCTGGACACTGAGCCGAAAAGTTACCAATTATTGCCCACGGCTAGTAAATTGTAAAGTATGGAGACATGTGAAAGATGATTTCTTTAGCGCGTAATTTAGAATTTACAGGCGTAATGGGATAGCTGAATTGCCCTTGCTCACTTGATTTAAAATCCACTGGCACTCTTACAGTTTGCCCCGCTATTGTTTACATGTATGCAGAGGTGACTGTCGCGTGGTACGCAACGGGCCAATTGGAGACAGTCTATGGCGCTAGGCCAGGATGGGCTGACCGCCGTAGGGCTGGGAGATGGTCCAAGCACTCCCGAGCCACTCTAACTTAACTTCCACTCCCCTCCCTTCAATACGCAGCTCCCCCTCTTTGAGATTGCGATAAAACACACGCACGTAACATGTTTCGTTTCTTTGCGCTTAATTGATCCTGTCATTGCGCCGAATCCTCCAACCAACAAAGCAGTACCGCGCTGCCTCTAGTTACGTTCTTGCACTATTTGACATACACCTACCAGCTGGACCGCCAATAATTATCTCCGCCTTGATTGCCTGTCATGTCGGTCATTTTGTGTACTGGTACGTGGGAATAAAACAGCGCTTAGTACCAACCAACTAATTGCCGAAACAGCTGGTTACGACCACACTATTAGGTTCGCATACGCCGGATGACGCGTTAGTCGCGATCTTTATTAACAGCTTATTGTCAGATTCTGGGAAGCGCTGTCAGGCATTTGCTCCCGCACGATCCCCCATCCAGACTCGCAGGTCAACCGCCTTTGCATCTCGCCTGACAAACGCTACCTCGCTGCCGCTGGCCACCATACCGTCAAGCTCTACGATATCAAGTCTACAAATCCCAATGCGATCCTTACCTTTGACGGCCATACTTCGAACATTACAGGGGTCGCGTTCCACTGCGAATCCAAGTGGCTAGTCACTTCATCGGAGGATGGTACAGTCAAAATCTGGGATACACGGTCAGGCAATGTCCAGCGCAACTACACCCATGGAGTTCCGGTCAATGATGTCGTCATTCACCCGAACCAGGGAGAATTGATCAGCTGTGATCGCGGCGGTAACGTGAGAATCTGGGACCTGGGCGAGAACAAGTGCTCTCACCAGCTCATTCCTGAAGATGATGTCAGCGTTGCCAGTGTGACTGTTGCTAGCGATGGCAGTATGGTTTGCGCAGGAAACAATGCAGTGAGTCTACCCTTTTCTCAAAGAGCCGGAGCTTTTCATAGGGGATCCTAATGCGAGGAACAGGGAAATGTTTACGTTTGGCGTATGATCCAGCGTAGCGATACTACATCCATCCTGCCCATTTGCAAGTTCGTTGCCCATACCACCTACATCACTCGGGTTCTCCTGTCTCCCGACGTCCGCCACCTGGCCACCTGCTCTGCCGATCACACAGCTCGCATCTGGTCTGTTGATACCTCAGCTCCTCACAACGTCACACCCAACGACAACCTCCCATCGGCTAGCGAGCGCGATCCCGCGGCCTTCCCTCTGGAGACTACACTACACGGCCACCAGAGATGGGTATGGGATTGTGCTTTCTCCGCTGATAGCGCCTATCTGGTCACCGCCTGCTCCGATCACTATGCACGGTTGTGGGAACTGGGTAGTCAGAGCATCATTAGACAATACAACGGACACCATCGTGGTGCTGTCTGTGTTGCTCTGAACGATACTGCTGTTGGCAACTGAGGTTGATGGCTTCGTTTCGCAATGACGATCAGAGAAAGATATGTGCATGAAGGCGTGCATTTGCATCAGCGACGGCGTTCTGGCGGGGAATAATATCCAGCAACGGGGAGTAATTCATTCAAACATGATATGGGCGTTTGAGGCGAAAAGAGCATTCTAATTATCCAGGCTCGGGACTTGATTATCGCGTCACGTACGCATACATCGAGCTACGTGCACGATTGGGCAAATAATTGCCAACACAGAAAACTGGAAGCACGAATCATGCTTGCATAGTAGCGTACATTGCAGCAATAGCAACATAGCAAAAAGGAAAGGGGAGGCTAGAACCCAACATCTCTTTTCGTAGTTCCAGTCGTTTTCAATAATAATGACATTCAATTCTTCTCTCTACGTTTCCTCATGAACAAATTTGCAATGCCCGTCCCAGCGCCATGATCGCTATGCATTAATCCTTTCGTTCCTTGACTCTTTGTCAATCTCAGAATACAAAAGGAAAAAAAATCCTTCTCAAAGAACGACTGACACAACGACAACGACAGCGACGTTTATCAGTCATAACTCTTTCAAGCAAGATGATACGTTTGGAGAAGAGAAGAAAGAAAAATAACAATGACAAAAATAAACACCCGTGTAAATGCCTCAATCAATTCATCAGACGAAAACAAAACCCCCTTCTCCCATATGCGCAAACGAAGCAAATAACGTTGCAGCCGTACAAAAGAAAACAAATCGTTATTCATACTCTAGTTCTTTTTTTTTTCAGTTGTCTCATCATGCATAACTACATTGCTCCGGATTTCTTGGCTTTCTCCATTTCGACACACGTTATTTCCACAGACTGGTGATTTCTCTTGCTAAAAGTCTCGAGGATGATAATGGAAGCTTTGCTATGCTGCTGTCTCATCATGACAAGACACCATACCTCTAAGCTTTTTTCAATTTTGTTTCACTTGCCCAATAAAGCGGAGAACCAAGAGGATATATTCTTGCCTGGCGAATGGGACGTGTGCGAAATGCTGCTGCGGTGTGCTCCGGCCCTAGGTTCTGACAGGTTTCCGCTGCTCTTGTTGCCACCGCTGGTGGTGGTGGCGAGAGGCTGGTCGAGACTGCGGCGTTGCATCTTTTGTGGTGGCGAGTTTATTGGTTTCCCGGAGATGTTGGAGCGAGGAGAGGCGAGTGGCTTGTCAGTATTGTTGTCGTGGTAGAGAGAGTGGGTGCTGGGTGTATCGTGGTGAAGAGGTGCTGTGGCACTGGGGCTGTGGATATGCGAGATGAACGAAGAACAAGAAGAAGTAGGAGAAGAGAAAGGTGGATTAGGAGATGGAGAGGAAATGGAGGGTAAAAATGTAGTTGTTGGTGTAGTATCTAATTTGGCTCCAGACACGTAGATGGGTAATTCTTGCAAGGATGTGTTGCCTTGTTGCTCCCTTGACGGCACTGTGTCGTCGATTCGAGATTCGATTCTTCCTACTAGGCTAGTCGTCGGGGCAGGGAGCGGGTCCAACCTTGCCATGGTGGACGAGAATGTGGGCGTGATTGGAGATATTCCTGCCGTCACAGGAAGCTCCGGACCCGTGATCGCTGCAGACCTCGTCTGCACGTACAGCGGAACCTGGCCGGGTTTTACCCAAGGTCGAGTTGCAAAGCGGCTCTGTGGCAGATCTAAAATCCAAGCAGATTAGCTCTGTTTGTATCAATGTCCCAAGAAAGGGACGCTAAGAATAAAGAACAAAGGTGGCAGTTGTTTAGGCAGGACCACCTTCATCTCCCTTAGCTTCTGGATTCCCAGATGCAGCTTCGGCTTCTCCGTTCTGGCCTTCAGCACCGTCACCATCCGGAGCGGCGGCGGCGGCTGCGGCGGCTGCAGCTGCAGCTTCAGCTTCTCTCGCCTGTTTCTCGGCCTTTGCGCGCTGGCGAGCAGCTTCGCGCTCAAAGTTTTCCTTGCGGGCTCGCTCGTCCTTTGCTTTGCGCAGACGTTCTGTTTCTTCTACGCCACCACTCTTCTTGAGCTTGCCTTCTTCGACAAAAGTGCCCAGTTCGCGCTTAAACTCGTCGTCATTCCTCGTAGCAAGATCACGCTGCCGCGCCTTTTCGGCTCGCTCAATGGCTTCCAGTCTACCCTCGTGATTTGGTTGCAGGGCCTTGACCTCACCCAGAACGCCGTCACGAGCTTGCCGGGGATCCACAACCTTGTCCGCTGCAACTGCATTAAGCATGCTACGGCCGCTAGCAGAGCGCATTCCCTTGCCGTTCTCCTTCTCACTCTCCAGATTCTGCTGTTTGGTCGCCTGTTCGACGAGTTCCAGTGTCTGTGCTGCCTTTTCGAGGTCGTCTTGCAAATCGGCTGCGAGTTCTTCTTGCATGGTAAGCATGTCTCGCTCTTCGCATACAGTCTGCAGCTCCTGCTCCCAAATCTTGGTCCAGAGTGGCTTCTCCTTGGCCAAAACATCCTGCAGTTTCTTGAGCTCGGCAGTAGCCATGGACAAATCTTTGGCGGTAGTCTCGAGCTGGCGAGGGAGAGGCCGGACACCCCGCATTACGACGTCCTTTCTAAGATCCTCAACGAGGTCCTGTAGATCGTCCACTCTGTTGACAATCTTCTCTGAGTCGTCCTGCAGAGCCTTCTTTCCATTGTTGATGTAGGCACGGCCGCTGTCGCCGTCGAGTGAAGGCAAAGCAACTTTGATAGCAGTGGATTTGACTGCACCAGCTTTTGTACGAATCGTTGCCATGCTCGCCTGGATGTCCGAGACGAAGGATGAGTATGTTTGCCGAACAACTGCCAAATCTCGGCGTAGTGCCTGCACCTCGCTGAGTTGAGTAGCCGATGTAACATTGCCCTCGGAAGGCGGCCCACTTGGGAAGGAACGCGAAGACATTAGAGCAGAGTTCCTGTTCGAAGACAGCGGTGCTGCGGATATACCGGCGAGCTCTTTGGTCGTCTGTTGCTGGCGTTCCGCAACGCGCTGTATAGTGGCCTGCTGATCCTCGACAACGGTCTTGATACTCTCCACCAGCTTGCTGAGCCCGCCGAACTTGTCATCAATGTGGCTCTTTACTTCGTCAAGCTGTTCCACGTTTAGGACGAGGACTGATCTGTCCTTGATATCTCGGATATCCTCCAATTCATATCGCACACCAGAGACGGGATCTTGAATATGAATCTCGGGCAAATCACCATACCTGTGCGTATCCCAGGCGAATTTTTCGATAAATGCTAGCTGCAGGCGAGCCGAGGAGAGTTCTGAACCATCAGTGAAGACGTATTTCTTGATCTTGCTCTTGTACTGAAGGAAAAGCGTGAGTTCTTTTCCTTGCTGGGGTGACTGCTCTGGAACGAAATGCGAGGGTTGTGGAGATGGCGTCTTCGCTCTGTAGGAACTGTTACGAGTCACTGACGACCTTGGAGCTGCTTCCTTGACTGGTGACTCAGACCCCAGCTCTGCGGGTTCTGCCAAAGGCCCGTTAAGAGTGGCACCGAGGGAAAATTGGTCGCCTTCAGGGAATTTTGGTGCAGCGATCTTGTCTTGTGGCGTCTTCTGGGTAGGGCTGTCCTCCGGCCCGGATTCCTGAGGTGGTGGGATGCTTGGCGCTTTGCTCTGGGAACTTTCTTCGGAGATGCGCCTATCATTGGGCTGATCAAACGAAAATTTGGTTTCCACTGCTGGTCGTTGAGGCCCCTGTTGGTTTGACCGCTGCCGGTTGTGCATGACTGATGCTCTCGTCCGAACTGCATTCATGGACTCGCGTACATCCCGTCCCCTATTTGGTATGGGCGAGTTCTGAACGGGTGGAAGGGGTATGCTGTTTGTACCGAGATGCTTCTGGATTTGATACGCTGAGAACCTCCGCGAGGCTCTGCGCTCCAACTCTCCGCCTCGTTGCAATGCAGCTAGCGCGTCTTCTTGTTGCGGAGGTGGTGGGGGCGGTGGAAAGTCGACAGGGTAGTTGGGTTGCGGTGGTAGGGCATGTTCTGGTGGCTTAGGCATGGAGTCATCGGAGGGGTACGGCGTGGCTGCGGACATTTGCTGAGTGGTGGAAGTTGATGTAGACGAAGAGGCGTTTGACAGCTGGCTCGCATTTGTCGAACGATTCGATTTGGGATTCGAGGGAAGCGAGTCGTACTTGCTTGGTGAGGCTCGACCACCTCCTGCTACTGAGGATGAGCGTGGGGGTAAACCAGGACCACCAAAAGACGGACTTTCACCTCTTGAAGGCAGCCTCTGGCTAGCTGAGCGAGGATGCTGAGTCTCTTCGACTTCGCCCGAACTACCGACACTGGCCTGTCGGGGACTGCCACCACCATTGAGCGAGCCATCTCTCCCTGTGCGCTGTCGTAACCGTTGCTGCTTCTTCTTGAGGCCGTGTAGGAGGTTGATTATGATGTCTCGTATACGAGGCAAGAAGTTGTCGAGACTCGCCTGCGATGCTTCCTGGCTGAGCGTCTCTTCCAGTATCCCGCGCAGCAGTTCTGGAACGTTGCCAAGATCGTTTGTGTCGACACCTATGGCATTGAAGGCTCGTGAAGCAATGTTGAACTCATAGCCCAGACGGACGTAGACGTCGGAGACCTCGCTCTCGGTAGCGGTGCCGCGCGACCATAATGTCAGTGTCTCTGTGTCGTGTTAGCGCATGTGATATTGAGGGCGTGGGGCTCTCTGGGTATGGCGCAGACTGACCAAGCAGTTGCTTTGTCGCGACAAGGAGATGTGTGACCGACTTCTCGATCTGGGAGAGCTGCTGCTGGGGCTGTAGTAGAAGTTATGGTCAGCGGCTGTAGTCTAGCATGGGCGCGGGCTGGGGACTTTGGGAGAGGCCATGTACGTACATTCTTGGGCGCACGGCGTGACGACGACGACGAGGACCCCTGGGACGAGCGCATAGAAGATGGCTCTTCGGCCATGATGGGGGACAAGGTGGAGCGCGGGTATGCAGCAGCGACAGCAAGGTGAATGGCCGAGTGACGAAGCAAGACACGCTCCCGCCGTAGTGTTGGCGTCGACGTTGGGTGCCCGCTACGGGCCAAGACATGAGTGGCTGGGCCGCACGTGGCGCTGTCTTACACCCGCCACGCCTCTTTTGTGCCCTGGGCCTATTTTGGGCATTGCGTGCTGATCGGATACGAGCTTGCTGCAGCAAAGAGGCCATGTCTGGTCTGAGCATTCTTATTTCTTCTACGTCTAAACGCTGGTAGGAGGTCTGCACGGCCAATTTGTTGCTCCTGGTACCAATGGACACGCCACCGCAGGTCGCCTCTCGATACAGTACCAAAGTCATGTTGGCAAAAAAATGAAGTAATAAATCAGACGCAACAGCAACAGCAGCAGCAGCAGCAGCAGCAGCAGCGAGAAGAGGCCGTCGCCGCACCAAGGGGGACAGAGATGAGCATGAGCATGACATGTGCGTCTAGGTCGTGGTAGGCTGGCGGCGTGCAGAGGGTCCCATCGAAGCGCATAGATAGCGGGCCTCGGCGAGTTGGGCAGCCAGTGCAGACTACGGGGGGACAAGGGGCGTACGTGGGCGCTATTGCGCTGGAGCAGCTGGCATGCATCTCTAGCATGAGCGCGGTGAACAGGTGTTTGGGCCCATGGGCGGGCAGCGGAGCGCAGTTGTATGCACTACTACAAGTATGAGGTTGTCGCATTCACGGCTACTGGCCCAGGCGGGCTTAGCTCCCGCAAGTGTTTCATCGAGGCGATCCCGCTTGGCATTGCATCTCAGCGGTGGACATGTGGCTCGCAATTGGAACACAGCCTCCTATACCCATCGCGACTCTGCCGTACGGCTTCTCCTCGCCCTCGCACTGCTCTGCGCTGCACTGCTCTGCACTGCTCGTCCGCCGCCGTGTCTGCTCCGCCATTGAGTTTGCCTGCCCTGCGCAGCCTCGCCCCGACTTGGAGCTGTTCATCTCTCCCCCGCGCTGCCCGTCGCTCCCTCTCCCACTCTCACAACCACCGACACCGACACCGACTCCGACCCAGACCCAGACCCACGCTACCGAGCTTGCCCACGCCCTCCAAGCCCATCCATGTCCACTGCTGCGGCCACAACCAGCACTTCTTCCAATGCTCTGAACGCCGTCTCCAATCCCGGCAGGCAACTGAAAATGAGCACAGCTGGCAAAGCCACTACCGACGCACAGCGAAAGCCAGGAAGTCCCAGCGAAGGTAGCCAGAGGTAATGCTTCTGCCTTCTCTCCCTCAATCGACAGCCCCCTCCGCCCTGCTCCCCGCCCTGCTCCCATTGTCCTTTACCTCTCCAGCTGCCCGCCTGCCCACGCTCCCACCGCTGCTCCTCTACGCCATCCACTCGTGTGACTGGCTGCCCCGTCACATGGAGCCACGGTGCAACAGCCCTGTCCACTAGACGCCCCTCGCTTCGTGTCCTCTGTTCAATTGCATCGTCTTGCCCTGTCCCTGCCTCGATGAATTCGCTTCCGCCCTGCGCCTGGACCAATGCTGACTTGGCAATCTGTAGGAAGCAGCCGGCCAAAACGGCATGGACTCAGGGTACCAATCCCCTCACCAACCGACCGACAAACCCAGCTACCTCCAACGGCCTCGTCACCTCCTCTAAACCCACCTCGACGGCCTCGTCAGCCGAAACTGCCTCCCCAATGCGGCACCTCAGCGACCGTATGATGTACCTGTTGGCCAATCTCACTGTAAGTGACGGGCGCTTCCCAACTTCAAGCCGACCAACACGGCTGACGCTTCTCGACAGGGTCTTCCGGGCACCATTACTCTCAAAAATGGCGACAAGTACTCGGGTGTCCTCTCGGGCACTTCGTTGGATCCCAGCGAACTACGTTATGTTTTCAAGATGGTCAAGAGGTTGATGCCCGCTAGCAACGCTCAGACCAACGGTACAGGCGACGTCTCCGATGACTATGTCGGTGCTGGCGATTATCATGTCATGTCCTTTGACATGAGCGATGTTGCCGACTTTCACGTCAACAACGTGGTGCTCGACAAGTCCCATGCCAAGGGCCAAAACGGTATGTCTTCTCTCTGTCGGTCTCTCCAACACCAGACTAAACCATCACAGGAACCTCCGGCTTCCGCACTGATACTGACATCTCCGGAAAGATGGCCATTCGCGAGCGCGATCTGCAGAAATGGGAGCCGTCTGATGCCGACCCCAGCATGACTCTCGAGTCTACAGGACGGACGACCGAATGGGACCAGTTTTCTACCAACGAGCGTCTATTTGGCGTAAAGAGCAACTACGACGAGACCTTCTACACCACCACCATCAACAAGAACGACCCGCAATATGCAGAGAGAGCCGCCCGCGCCGAGAAGATCGCCCGGGAAATTGAGGGCAGTACTACAACTAATGCACACGTCCGTGAAGAAAGAGGAGGCTACACTGCTGCGGATGACAACGGTGACGAGGAAGACAAGTACAGTGGAGTGCGTCGAGACTTCCCGGCTCTCTCAACTGGCCAACCTAACCGATACACTCCCCCTGCGCGACGTGCCCCTTCCTCTCAGCCAACAGTCCCTGGAGCTCCGGTGGACCCTGCCATCATCTCTTCCTCTGTCGCGCGGCCTGGCTCGCAAGCAGCACAGCGCGCTGCAAGCCCAGCTACAACAGCTCCCGCTGCAGCGGAGCCAGCCAAGGCACAAGAAGCTCCCAAGGAAACTCCTAAAGAAAGCGCCAAGGAGGCTCCTAAGGAAGCCCCCAAGGAGGCCTCCAAGGAGACACCTAAGCCCGCGTCAAAGCCAGTCGATGTGCACAAGGCTGTCACAGAGCAATTACAGAAGCCTAGCAGCACCATCAAGTCTGGAGTGGCTGCTATCCCCCCTCGCAAGGCAGGACGACCCCACGATGCTACCACTAATGTGGAGCATGACTTGCTCGACTCATTCAAGCAATTCTCAGCCGCCGAAAAACTACGCATCTCCGATCGCCAGCGGGCTTTTGCCCGCGAGAACAAGGCAGTCAAGCTCAATGACTTGAAGAAGTTTGCACTCAACTTCAAGCTGAGCACGCCAGTGCCATCAGATTTGGTCCCCATTCTCGCCAAGGATGAGAACAAGCAGCAGGCCATTGTCGAGAAAGCCAACCGACAAGCGCAAGAGCTAAAGGCTTCACCACCTGTGAAGCCATCTGCAAGTAGCTCAGACTCCAAACCTGCTGCACGCCCCTCTGCTAAACCTGAGCCCGCTCAGACTTCTTCCAGTGCGACCCTGGATCGTCAACAACAGCCTCAGCGTCCCCGTCAAGGACAGCAGCCCTATGCGTCTGCTAGCATGCGGGGTCCTCATCAAAACATGAATATTCCTCCTCGGAATCCAAACATGCTAGGCACTCGTCTTCAGATGAATCATCAGCAACACAAACAACAAGGTGCCCTGCCCTACAACGGTGTGCCTCAGCCGATACCCGCACAAGATAGTCGAGTACCCCCTACTGGTCCTTCACAGCCTTCTAGCGGTGCCCAAACGCCTTCCAGCGCGTCAAGGTTCAATGTTCGTGCACACGAGTTCAAGCCGAACCCAGCAGCCAACACTTTCCAGCCTGGAAACCCAAGCGCCAGCTCCAGTCCTCGGCCCAACTCATCACGGCAGGAAGTCCGCAAGCCACCCGTCACCAGCTTCTTCACTGGTCCAAAGCCAACGGTAAAATCCCTAGACGGCCCAACCACCTTCAACGCTGTTGGACGTCTGGAGAAGGAGGCTCAAGAAAATGACAAGTCGCATTCTTCTGACATTGCGCCTCCTTACAAGACTTTCCCAACATGGGACTTCCCTTCGTCCAACTCGAACAAGGGCTATGAGCAGTTGTTTGAGCTTACTCCCCCACAAGCACCATTATCAGGTCCTCAACATGTCATGGCTAGCGGACCCATGCCGCACCAAATCCCGCCCCATCTCCAGGGCGCCCAGGGCATGCCACAGGGACCTACACCTCAACACACTCCCAGGGGTCCACCAGTCCAGCCGCACATGGGCCAGAACCCCCACCAGTTCGATGCCCCACACATGCAATACTCGCACTCACAGTCCTCGGTCCAACCTTCCCCGCGACCAATGGCGCCTTTCATGTACGGAGCACAACCCCAGCAGATGCCTGGCTATCCCCAGCCTGTGCAGGTTCCTCAGTACGGAATGAGCCCAAATGTTCAGCATGTACCCATGCGTAACGCGCAGGGCGGGCAATTCATCCAACCTCCGGGCCCAGCTATGGGAGGACAAATGATGACGAACCAGCCTTCGAATGGGCCTTACATGGGAATGCCCGGTAACCCTCAAATGCAAATGTATTCTCCCGCTCCAGGTCCTGCATATCCACAATACCCTGGTCACATGCCTGGGCCTGGCGCTAATGGCTTCCCAAGCCCAAGGCCCGGTGCTCCCATGATGAGCCACCAGGGGTCGCAACAAGGACACCACCAACAACCTCACATGATGTATATGCAGCCTGGAGCACCAGCACCCCAGATGTACCAAATGCAGCCAGGAGCCAGTAAGTGGAACTGATCGAACAAGCATGGTGCAGTGCTAACGTTGCTTTTCAGTGGCTCCAATGCGAGGTCCTTACCAACAGCCATACCAGGGTGGACACTATGGCTCCCCTCAACAGCATCCTCAGTTTCCCCAACAACATCGCGGTACACCAAGTGCAAGCTACTCCCAACCTATGATGCAGCAGCACTCGACGGGTCCTCAGGTTCCACCGTCTGGTCCTGCTAGCCATGGTCCGGAAACCGTCAATGAAGCCAAATGAAGGATGCCAAGATGACGCTTTGCATCTCAACTCTAGCGACATCTCTCCGGGGTCGCCGCTTGAGCTTCGTGACATGCTCCCCACACTTGCTTTTACAGAATTTTGCTATGCGATTAGCGTGGGTGGGTCGATATTCTCTCTAGTGAATGGCTTGACGCATAGCGACCGGCGTTGACAGGGCATGGAAGGTGCACAAAAGGATTATGGTGTGGGAAAAAGCCTCGGGGGCCAATGGATGTGGGTGACGGAACGAGAAACGAGGGTGGATGACTATGGGTGGGTGACTACTTCAGTTCGCTGATTTAAACACGACGGCAGAGCCCTATGGGGAGAATCGATGGAGATGTGTCGACTTTCCCTACTCCAAGGGAGAAGGAGGGAAAACAGGGTGGAGAGAGCAGGGGAATATGGACTGCAGACATTCATAGCTAGCAAAGCATGCACCATCCAACACATGCTTCTCAATTAGTACACGCCCATGCAGACAGCTTTGATGAGCCATCAGCTTTCACCTATAAAGGCAAAACTTATCTCCCCGAGAATGGCCCATGTGAATATGCATGTGACAGGGATTATCAGCAGGTACACAGGCCCACTCTCTAGTGTGCATTCAGGGTCCACACTCCCGTCGTTATTCCGACACTACCCCAGACGGCATCTTCCTGTCCGACCTAGCGTTGCTACATTTGTTCATGCTGGGCTGTGCTGTATGCCAGCTCCCCATGAAGACGTAGAACTAGACAGCATGAACGACGCTGCAGCTGAGCCACTTATTCCCACCGCCCGCCACAACTTTCCGACTGACGATGCGCCCGACCGGTATAGCAGCGACGACCATGACGACACAGAGACGCGAGAAGATGAGGTAGACGAGAGCGCACTGGTGTCGCCGGGGTTATTCATCTGGATTCTGACGATATGCGCTGGTGTGAGCGGCCTCTTGTTCGGCTACGAGTACGTTGTTTCCCATGGCAGGATACGTAATATAATGCAACGCCAGAACTGACAGCAAGCACTATGTAGCACCGGTGTGATTTCCTCGACACTCGTCTCCATAGGCAGCGACCTTTCTTCCCGCCCGCTGACAACTCTCGACAAGAGCCTGATAACCTCGTGTACATCATTCTTTGCGCTGCTCGCCTCGCCGCTCACGGGTGTTCTAGCTGATACCTATGGTCGCAAGACGGTGATACTGGTCGCCGACGTGCTCTTCGTACTCGGCGCGCTATGGCAGGCATGGACAAGCAGCGTGGGGGGCATGATTGCAGGCCGGTCGATTGTCGGCGCTGCAGTCGGTAGCGCATCGTTTGTTGTCCCGTTGTATATTTCCGAACTTAGTCCCAGCCCTTTTCGAGGTAGGCTCGTGGTAGTGAGTAGTTTGTTCATCACGGGAGGACAGGTTGTGGCGTATGTTGTTGGATGGCTGTTCTCTCAGAGACTGCATGGCTGGCGGTGGATGGTTGGGCTGGGTGCGTTCCCTGCAGCCATTCAGTTCGTCATGCTCTTCTTTTTGCCAGAGACGCCGCGTTATCTGGTCAAAGCTGGGCGGGTGCAGCAGGCAAGGCTAGTGCTAGGCAGAGTATACAAGAGTGATCAGAATGGAGTCAGGTTGGTAGATGCGGTTCTGAGGCGTGTGGAGAGGGAGATTGAAGAGGAAGAAGATGCAGCGGGTCTACGCGATATGCATGAGACAGGGAAAGTTGGCTGGAGAGCAAAGGTAGACAGGGTGCAAGACAACTTCTCCCAACTGATCATGATTGGAGGAAACCGAAGAGCATTGATCATCGCGTGTATGCTTCAAGGTTTCCAACAACTATGCGGCTTTGTGAGTATCCATCTCATCCGACCCCTTTTGTTCGTCATGCTAACTACGTCCTCTTTCCCTTTGTCATCCAGAACTCGCTCATGTACTTCTCCGCCACCATCTTCCGGCTTGTGGGCTTTCATTCGCCAACACTAACATCCCTCTCCATCGCTCTAACAAACTTTCTCTTCACCCTCGTTGCTTTTCACTCCATCGACCGCATCGGCCGCCGCCGCATTCTCCTCTACTCCATCCCCATCATGGTCACTGGGCTGATCACCTGCGCCATTGCCTTCCTCTTCATCGACCTCCCCGCAGTAGAAGAAGAAGCCGCCGCCGCCGCCACTTCCACCTCTGATCCAGGAAGCAAATTATGGCCCTTGACCATCCTCATCTCCATGATCACATACGTAGCCGGCTACGCAATAGGCATGGGCAACGTCCCCTGGCAGCAATCCGAGCTGTTCCCGCTTTCTGTGCGCTCTCTTGGCTCCGCCCTCTCCACTGCTACAAACTGGGGCTCCAATACCCTGATTGGCGTCAGCTTTCTGCCCATGATGCATCTTTTTAGCCCTACTGGCACGTTTGCGCTGTATGCGGTTGTGTGTGCGGTTGCGTGGGGCACGGTGTGGAGAATTTATCCTGAGACGGCGGGTTTGGGGCTCGAGGATGTGGGTGGCTTGTTGAGGGATGGGTATGGGGTTAAGGAGAGTGTGAGGGGGTTTGAAGAGAGGAGAAGGAGGTGGTGATGGGATACGCGGGTTCGAGGGCTGCAAGCGTACTACATATTATAATCACCATGTCAAGAAACTACAATAGAGATTTTCTAAATGTGTGTGTTTGTATATGCTGTCATGAACATTAAAGATAGTTTCCTCGTCAGTTTGTTCTCTAGGAGAAGCCAAATCACCTAACCACCAAGGCCACCTTTACCTTACCTCTCTACTCGGACCTACCCAAGAAACAAATCCAACTGCTTTGCATATTTTTCTGGAAACTGGTACAAATGCCCATGCCCGGAGTCAGGGTAGATATGCAACTCTGCATTCCGCATCCTCTGCTGCATCAGCCAGCTATTCGGCGTAGGCGTCATAACATCCGCCTTCCCATTCGTAATCAACACGTCAGGAGTCTCTATACGCTCCATCCTGCCAAAGAACTCGCCGTCAGCCACGAATTTGGCAATGGCCGCCGCCTGCGCCTGACCCCCTGCTTCATCTACAAAAGTCGTGCGCTGCTCACCCTCGACAGCACGTTCCTCGAGCCGATTCCACCACGCGATGCCCAGAGCCTTGCTCGTCTCCGAGGGGAAAAAGAATAAATCGAGCATTCTTTCGAGTGTGGGCGACGGCTTCCCCGCTGATGCCATGATACTCGGGTCTGGTGGCGTAAAGCCTGTCGTGTACGCTGACTGCGTACCTGCCAGCACCAATTTCCGTACAAGATGTGGGTAGTCTAGTGCGAGGACTTGGGCTGTGAAACCGCCCATGGAGAAGCCAATAACGTCGACTTTGGAAACGTTGATGGCGGAGAGAAATTCCACGATGGTGGCGGCTGCGGCTTGGATCGTTGGCTGGATGCTGCCGGAACTGTGGCCGCACCCCGCGTTGTCTAGGAGGATTAGAGAGCGGGTGGCACTGATACTGTTGAGTAGGAGGGGATCAATCAGGTCCATGGTTCCGCGGAAGTGGGTCACCCATAGAAGGGGGGTAAGAGAGGGTTTGCCGAAGCGGCGGTACGCGAGCTTGGTGCCGTTGACGTCTATGTATTGAGTTGGGGTTGTTTGCGCAGACATGTTTGGAGACTGGGAAATTTCTTTGGTTCTTGTGTCTGGTACTTGGTTGATGAATGCAGGAATATTAGGGGTTCCTAGTTATGATAGTCTGGGTATTCGCTGTGTTCAATAACTATATCTTTTATGTGTTGTACCTTGATGATGATTACTGATCGAATCTGCTTACAATGGACGACATGTGCTAGTCTCGTGCGTGGGCAAGCATACTTGACAACGGTTCTTCCCGCGGCAGTGCACGTTGAGTAAACATTATAGTGAAAAGCCCGACTGATTGCTATTCTGGGTAACGAAGTATGACGCTGATATAATCAATACCCTTATAGTCCTTCTTATTCATGTCCTCTTACTTACTTGCGATATGCAGCCAAGAGATTATGTTGCTTAGTAAATTATCAGCTGAAGGTTCTCATTTCCTGTGTCCTGTATGTCGCGGAATGCAGATGTTAAATTGACGTAGTGTAGTCCCCAGGATTGTCGTTCGCAGCAATCGCCCATGAAAATCCACCCAAGAACTTGTAGCTCAAAAGAAGAAACTGATACTTCGAGATATCTATGCACAACAGCCACTATACCAGCATGATTCTCTCTACGTCAAATATCATCTGGGATTTTTTAAAGTCTCTTGCGCTACTTCGTGAAGGCGCATGCTTCTTGTTGACATCCAGCTTGAGTTCGTGTCGCGTCCAGAGTGTGTCGACAATCCTTGTATGAGGGCAGTTTCTTACACAATCGAAGTTAGGTAATATACGAGATAACTCTGGTCTCTTTTATTTGAATGAGTTGTAACCAGTACCTGAATGTCGATCGTGGAGCACGATACCAAACAATGACTGCCGGCTATGTCGGAAGAGCCGCTTCAACACGACTTAGCCTGGAGCCCTTCATTGTTGAGATTAGTTCTTCCATGAGTGGCTTCGACGGATGCCAAAGAAAGCCTTTGAGAGATTTGACCATATGGTAGCAACTACGGCTTACTCTGAAGGCTATGGTGCTGCGCATGAGTCGCAAACATGGCAAGACTACGCCCAGATGGTTAGGCAAATTAGCGCAAATACGTTTCTCCTAGGAAAGTCACTCCAGCACTCCATTTTACCCGAGGCAGGGACAAGGCACACAGCTGCCGCAGTAGGCCATCGCTATATTCTATGCCCTAGTTGACTTATGTACATGTACGCTGCAAGTTGCGTCGTTTAAGACTTGACAAAAGCCAGAAGTCTGAGGAAGGCCGCGCGTATAAACTGTTGCGAGTATTTCGCCGAGTGCAGTTCGCAATCGACTAAGCCAATTATATCGCATGTTGTTGAGCTCAGCCACCATTTTGCCCTGCCACTATTGTAAGCACCTATTTTAACGCTAGCCGGACGGGTGACGCGATCACAAGTTTCGCCGTACGCCGGCGGCATGAACGCGCAGCCGTCAAATCAGGCTCAGCCAGGCGTTTCTACTAATCTAATACGCAAAGTTCGTGCCAGGGCTTCTGCGCGGCTCAGGCCTGTGCCACTGGCCCAATGAGGCTCAGGCCCGCGTAATGATCTTGATTGTGATGTGGCTCATCTTATCGTGGCTGGGTGTGCGAGCGAATTCACGCCTGTATTATAAGTCCTGGGATCTGCTGACAGAGGGTTTGTACCATCACGATTTACTATGGTTCCTTTCATCATGGCAACATTACAGAAATCCGTAGCGTCTAGCATCAGTTGTGTTCTTCAACAGGGTCCAGAGTGGCCTTGGACAATGCCGAACCACCAACTATCAGCAGAGGATGCTGATGTAATCCAAGGCAGAATATTTTGGCTACCAGCGGAGGAGGACTTGCCAAAACAAGCGGTTGAGAGGGTGCATGGCAAAGGTGTTGTGGACGGCGTCTATGGACATCCAGTTGTTATAGTATCGAGACCTGCAGAGGACAGCCATACAGCTCATTTTCAGATTGTGAGTTTAACTTATGCTGATTCGGGTATATCGCTAACATATTGAAGATCTCACCATTGCAGCGCAAAACAATGAGCGATCTGTATAACATGTCGAACGAGTTCCATATTGGCCGACGCACTGGGCACATACCAATAACACCACCATCGGGCCACTCGGATGCGAGTCCAAAGACGACGAAGAAGCAGTTCCCGACTTTGCGGTTAGTAATGGTGCTCGATTGCGATCAGACTCATACGTAGACATCTGGAATGTGTATAAGATTGACTGGTCGCTCTTGAGGGTATATACCAATCCAGAGACACCGGACGTGAAACAGTTTCGTCTCGGCCACAAGTCGACGAGGCGGCTGTTGGACAGGAACGCAATCCTCACCAGGTACGAGCCAGGTACACAGCACCAAGAGTCTTCTAGACAAACTCTGGAAGGCGCAGATTCTTGGTCTGATATCGAATATACGATGCCCATCATGCAGAAGTCGATATCGGAGCCAGTCCTAGTATCAACAGAGAATGCTCAATCGGCCCGTGCTCGAAGGTTCTCAGATTCGGAAATCTGTTCTTCAAGATCGTGCAGATGTTCTGGTACTTGTGATTCGCGAACGGATCTTCGATCGTCAAGCCACATGCACAAATGTAGATGCAATCCGGCATCCAAGGCGCCGTCAGACGCAGCAGATGAAGCGATGGCACAACACAGCCCAGTCATGTGGGCTATACGGCATCCTTTTGATTGTTTGTTTAGGCGCAGCGCGGACAGTTGGAGGTGCAGTATGATGACAAGGACCCATCCCAGAAGAAGAGAAAAGAATCAGTTGTGGGTGAATGCCAAGGGAGTGATGGCGGTAATCATAGCTTCAATATAATAGTCCACCAATATTGACTAATAATAAGGTTTTGTGATCATCCGGTATCCTGTCTATAAGTTTCGACCCATTTGAGAGCGTGTAGGATGGGTTCGGATTCCATCAAGGACTTCTTTGCACCTCTCAAAGTCTCCACATGGGCTTGGAAGCTTTGGTAAGTTTCCAAGTGTCCCGTGCTGGACAAATCTCCCACGAGTGCTGTACGCATAAAAACCCAAAGCGACTCGTTCCTGATATCGAGTTTAATAGCGTAACTGAGCACGTCCTTTACCAGTTCTTGCCTCAAACATGGGGGTATTTGGGGCATCAAATACAAAAGAAAAGACCAGCCAGATATGTCGCTTGGGTGTCTACAGCACCAGGTCTTGACGTGTCGAGCAAAGCCTTCCGCAAAATCAAAAGAACGAGTTTTTGAGCCAATCTACGGGCGTATTGCCAGGCATGGTAGTTCTTGGGATGTTGCTCCCCAGATTTGCATATGGCATCAAGCTCCCTATTCCAAAATATTGCCTTTTGTGAATCCAAAGCAACTGCTAGCTCGACAGACATGAGTGAATCTATAACCTGGGAACGATGGTACCACAAGGTTGGCGATTTGGACTGGCGGTGGAGCGGTGATTTGAGAATGCTGTCCAGAAAACAAAGCTCTCGTTGCAAAGCCTTGTGGCACAGGTTTCCAGTATGGAGGCCTTGTTCAGCTTTCAGTCGAGCGAGCACACGTTTACGATAGTTCGCAGCAGTGATGTGCTCTGGATCGAAAAGAAGCATGATTCCTGTTGCCCGCATTGTTTGGTCAATTGTCGATGGATCATTACTGTGATTGTTCGCGAAGAACTGTTGGCGTGCTTCCACATAAGCTAGAGTAAGTGATTTCTTAAAGACTCCAAGGTGTAGTCCTTCATGCATCAAGGTACCATCTGGTGGCTGCAGGCCAGGTGGGAGGATCTCGATTTCGATGACTTCGTTCTCATGGTCTTGGAAGTATCGAGCTAATGATGCATAGGCCAGTTTCTGGAATTCTGCTCGTTGAGATACGTCCGACTCCATGGCGCGCAGCTTGAGACTAGTGGGTAGTTTGGTGGATTCAGGCGTAGCCTAGGGTCAACATGAGATTATCGAGGCGAGTAGGGTAAAAGAGTTACATGCAGGTGCAGGAAGCATGTCCACGCACGGTCCACTGCTCCAAACTCGTCACTAGGGACCTACCAAATCCCACCATATGACATAGCGCCTTCTCGATGATCTGGACACAACATCATGCGATGAGAGCACCCCGCATTGCGACTCTTCTCCACCACCTCCAACCATGCCGTCGCTTCTCCTGGTAGTCTTCATCCTCCAGCTGGTACTCCACATCATCAACACGGTGGGCAAAAATACCGTCAACGAGCTGGTAAGCCCCGCACCGCGTAGTCAACATGAGAGGACCCAATGTTAACCTTGCTGCAGCTATGGATCCTTTACAATAAGCTACCGACACCTACTTCTAGCTCTGCAAAGCGCTGTCAAGTGCTGAAAAGGGAGATTGTACAACTGAAGCGCGAGCTGGGTAACACGTCGCCTCAGGATAACTTTTCAAAATGGGCGAAGCTCGACAGGCAGCACAACAAGGCCATGGCTGAATACCAGAAGCTGGGTATGTCGCAGCTCGTTTTGGGAGCCTTCTCTCCATCTAATTCTGGCGCATTTACTGACGCACCTTGCTCCAGATGGCTCTTTGCGCTCGCACCAATCGGCTTTCACATCCACCGTGTCTACCCTTCGCTGGCTCGGAACGCAAGGCCTCCGCTTCGTCCTCCAGTTCTGGTTTTCCAAGTCGCCCATGTTCTGGATACCCGCGGGGTGGGTTCCGTACTACGTTGAATGGATACTCAGCTTTCCACGGGCGCCGTTGGGCAGTGTGAGCATAAATGTATGGGGCATTGCATGCGCAAGCATGATTGCCCTTGTTGCCGAGGCGATTGCAGCAGCGTGGGTGCTCATCATGCACAAGCCGACGCCTGTGGCGGCAGAGAACCAGCGCCGGAAACAAGAAGCCATGGCATTTGGTGCCAATCAGAAACCGGCAGAGAAAAAGGAACTCTAATAGTTGGGACATGATAGCTTATCGCGTACGGATGCAACAAACACTGCATCCCGGAGCCGCGTCAGTGGCTGTACATCACATAAATACAATTCTTGGAATCAAGCATGTCTCCCATCAAAAGACGCAAAGTCGTCCTGGCTTTCGCTCTGACACTGCAACACGAGTGGGATGATCTTGGCAGATCGTTTGGCTTCTTCTAGGCTACAAATTGAACCCGTGATCGTGGAGGAGTAGCGAATCACCGAGTCTTCGAAAGAGCCAACATCAGAAAATAACTAGCGGCGCTATACGGGGCAGCTGAACATGAAACTGCGCATTGGTACCGCAAGCTCGCATCGGTGTCGATGTGATGTTCTTGGAATTGGTGGCAGAAAGAAATCAGAGCAGAGAAAGAAAAGTTAAGAATTGCGCGCTAAGGCCTCGCGGCCCGACAATGATCCGTGATTCGCATCCGGCTCCCTACCCGCTCCGCCATGCCGACCTTGTGCCAGTCTACGTCTCGTTTATTCGCACGGCCATCCATGCCACTGGTATGCGCGTCTTTTCTTTTTACCCGCGACCGTCAGGAACGAGGCCAGCATGTGTCCAGTCATACCTTTAGTCTTATCGATATACATAAACATGCATAGTGGCGGACGAATGGATCTCGAATAGATCTGTATCGCCCGCGGCGCTGATCAAACGGCTCGGCCTCACTCAAAAGTATATAGCGTCGAGCGGATGTCAAAAAACCGATTCAGCAACGGCCCTGTCGAACTCTCTTGTGCGCAGGTCCCCCGTGAACCACGCCAGTGCAAAATTGTTTGGACATTGACTAGCTGGATACAGTAACTGTAGGCAAAGTTTCCGGTGCGAAGCCTTGATCGCCGTTCAGGCAAGCACCTTCTGTCGTATGTCTGGCCAATCGACTAGGTGTATGAGCGTAGAAAAGCCCTCACGGCCGGCACACTTACATGGACGCACGGGCAATGCCGGTGCCACTGTCGCATGGTTTCTCCAGACTAGTAAGACACGTACCGAAGTCAGCCGATGTCAGGTCTTGCATCGCGCTCTTTTTAGGCGACCCAGACGGTCTAGAGTATGGCCCAGCGGCACTCAGCAGATGCCCAAGACACATGATTTTGCACCACATGAGTAGTTTAGCCTTCGTTTCCCCACAATCTGGGCACAAAAAGCATTACGTGCAGTGATAGTACGCAGGCTACCGCCCAGCCCCAGGCACTCAGTAGAGCGTCACGGTTGGAATAGAGTTTGCGAGGCGTCTGGGGGCAGTGACTCGGTGTAAGGCGGGGGACCACAGATGGCCGTAGATTGCTGAACAGCCATGCCCTGCTGTGCTACATACGAGTCGAAGCGCTTGTGCCGCACATGCCATGCATGGAATACCATTTTCTCCATGATGGGTGATGTGTTGGTGCTCAGTGGAAATCCTACTGACCCCACAGGCGATACACTAGGTGCGTATACAATCGCCGGACAGCCAGGCCTCGGAGCCCGCAAACGTTTGTGACCCGAGCCGCACAAGGCGCCGGGCAGGTGTTCAATGGACCCTTTGGTGGCCGGCCAGCGGGCGCCCAGTGCTAGAACCAGGAAATCCGTGGAGACTCGACCGGGACAAGCGCTGTGACGAAGTGGCGTCACCTCTCCGCACGATCCATACATGCTTGTCCCAATGACGATCGCAGGATTTTCGCACCGGCCCAAGCCCCGTCTATTTCGTGGACAAGCCACCCATTTAGCAACGTAAAACTCCACATCGCTCGCATTGACTGAATTCTCCACCTTTTCCTGGGGTTGGTATCCCCTTCACCGCATCGTCCCCCCTGGTCCTGTATGTTGCCCGTCTCGAGCGCCTCTACCCAAACAACAACTCGCCGCTTCTCTTCACCAAATCCCCCATACCAACATTTCGCTCTCGACAATAGGGCTGGCGCCATATAATGCCTTGGCCTGAACGTTTGATTCCGAGACGTCCGCGACCGCGATAGGACACCGCTCCACAGTTCGTTGTTTTCGCCACATCGATGGCATCGGTAGAGACGTTGTAGCCCAGCGCACGACATGACTGTCACGAATTTCGATGGCGACTTTCCCACGCGAGGGCCCGTAGTCCTGGGCGTGTCGGCTGCAACGCTAGCTTTATGCTCAGTCTTTGTGGCCTTTCGTCTAATCTCCAGGTTTTTGGTGGTGAGAAAGCCAGGATGGGACGACTACACAATGCTCCTTGCATGGGCAATCGCTTTTGGTGCCTCCTTCTCCTTATGCTACGGCGCGACAAAGGGCTTGGGACGTAAGCAAGAAAACATACCGCCAGAGTGGCGGGGGGCCATGAAGAAGTCATCTTATGCCTTCTCTGTACTATATGTACGTACTCAACATTGCGTATACAGATGGCCATTGCTAAAATATGGTAGAATCCCGCACTTATGACGACCAAGACCTCGATTCTCTTATTCTATCTGACGCTTTCCAAAACTCAGAAAGTATTTCGAGGGGCTACGATCGCAACCCTTGTTGTAGTCAACGTTGGCGGACTGGCACTAACAATTCTGAACATTCTCCAATGTCGTCCCATCGGCGCTGCATGGGCATCCCCAGTTCCCAGTACGGCACATTGCACCAACATCGTCACTATCTACCTCTCATCTGCACCACTTAACATCATCACCGATCTCGCCATCCTGTTCCTGCCAATGCCTATACTTACTGGCATGCGGTTACCCAAGAAGCAGAAAATGATTTTGGTTGTCACGTTCGGATTCGGCATATTTGTAGCGGTTGTTGACGTCATTCGTATCGCATACTTGCAACAGGCTCAGCGCAACACTCTTGAAGCCGCCCAACAGCAAACCACTGAATCAGGAAACGACCAGAGGAACACGGGGGATTTTTCGTGGTACTCATCCCTATCTTTTATGTGGAGCGCTGTTGAGATCAACCTGGGCATAATGTGCGGTTGTGTTCCCGCCTTAAAGCCGCTCGTCAGGAGATTTCTCCCAGCTGGGTCCTTGACCACACGATTCGTGACACAACAACACAGACAAGCGATGAGCCTGTTCTCCATCCCGACATTCTCGATTCCAGGAGGCGCTCGGATCCACTGACACCTCCCATATCCCCATTCAACAAGCCCCCCACAGCTCGTAGAAGTGCTGGTGATGACCAGATTGGCATGATGGATTTTCTGACGACGCCCGACATGACTGAGTTGCCTCAAATCAGAACGTCAAATACCAGTGTCACTTTCCATACGCAACCCCAACAGGTAACCTTCTTCGACTTTGTCAATACGGGACAGAAGAAGAATATCACCCTGCGAAGCAACCGGGAGTCTGTATATCCCGTCATCATGGTAACCATACTTTTCGCGGTTTGGGGATTTGCCTATGGATTCCTAGATGTCTTGAATTCGCGGTTCCAAGAAGTGGCCCATACGAGCGACTGGGAAACAGTCGGCCAGCATTCGGCTTACTACATTGGCTACCTGGTAGGGCCGTTGACTTTCGGACGCATTGTCTTCAAGGTCTGGGGATTCAAAGCCTGCTATATGGTTGGCTTATCCGTCTACGCCTGTGGAACCCTTGTCTTTTGGCCATCGGCTGTGTTGAACTCTTTCCCCGCATTCTTGATATCCAACTTCATCACGGGCGCAGGGCTCTCGACCTTGGAACTCAGCGCGAACCCCTTTATAGCTCTTTGCGGACCACCAGAGTATGCCGAGGCCCGCTTGAACTTCTCACAAGGTGTTCAAGCCGTGAGTAGTATAATCTCTCCGCTTTTAGCGAACAAGGTTCTATTTCCTGCAAACGCCGCTAGCCTCATCGATGTACAGTGGACATATCTTGGCATTTCGTTTTTCAATATTGTCCTTGCTATCGTCTACTTCTACGTACCGCTCCCAGAAGCGACGGACGACCAGCTCGAAGCTGCCAGCCAGCGTACCGTGCCTCACGCACGCGAGGCTACTGTGCAGCTTGGATCCAGACGAGTTAGGGTGCTCTGGATCAGTTTGGGTATGGCAGTTTTTTCCCAGTTCTGTTATGTTGGGGGACAAGAGTCTACGTCGACTTCGTATGGCGACTTTCTTCGTCGCGTCACACCTTCGCTTGACGTTGTGTCCCAACGAGCATACGGACATACAGCTTTTGCCCTGTCTCGGTTTCTGGCCGCCCTAATCGATATCTGGGTCAAGCCACGTTACAGTTTGTTGTTCTTCTACATGGGCGCGATCGCCTTTGCAGCAGCAGCAATGCATACCTCTGGCTCCACAGGCGCAGCCATCATTGCGTTAGTCATGTTCTTCGAAGGCCCAATATTCCCTCAGATCTTCGCCCAAGGAATCCGAGGCATGGGCAAGCACACAGGCGACGCTTCCGCACTCCTAACTTCTGCCATTGGCGGCGGCGCCGTCTTCCCGCCCATCATGTTCGCCGTGCTCAAAACGTACAATCCGCAATACGCCTTTTGCGTCACCATTGCTGCTTACTCTGCCGGCGCCTTGTTTCCGCTATACCTCAACGTCTTTCCTGCAGCCCGGGCGCTATCGGATCCTGTGCGTGATGAGAAGACCAGACGCGAGTCTGAAGCCGAGGAGAAGGAGCGGCGGGGCTCCAGCCACATTGAAAAGCTGAAGCGATGGAGTAGGGGTAAGAAGAGGCCGAGTATCGCCAAGAAGGATCATGAGTTGCCTTCTATAGAGCACAGAGAGCGGCGGAGTTGGCCAGAAGGTCTGGCACCCAGGACTAACAGTTTGGCGATTGAGCCTGTGAGGACGCCGAGTGCTGCTAGTGCTAGTAGTACTTGGAGTAGGTCCTGAAGCTTCTCTTCAATCTTTGCTTGTTTTACATCCTTGTTTCCCTTTTTCCCCTGATCTTGCTTACTACCCATGTTAGGAACGATACCATGGCTCGGACTTTTTTTCCTTTTGTCTTCCTCTCCTCCTTTTGTGTAACTATAGTGACATTTCTCTTTTCCTCTTCGTTCATTACGTATCTCCATTTCCTTGCTTTTTTCCTTTTCCTCTAACAAAGATACCATGGGATGGGCGGCGGTGTAAAGCACAGGGTTCTTTAACGCATCAGCGTTGGGCGGCTTTTTCTCCCTTTTGTTCAACTCACTGTTGTAGTGTTTGTTTTTCTTATTCTGTGCCCTATTATTCCGTGTATGATAACAAAGGGAAATGCATATCTGGCTTGGGAAAAACAATGAACAATCGAGGCCCGGAATTTTCTTCTAATGAAGATGCGTATGTGATATCGTGTGGTGTCTTACTCCTTCTGTATGACGTGAAGGAGAGTGATGTATATGCATAGGAGCGACGTAGTTACGACATGACTGCTGGCTAATCAGGATCACCTAATAAACAAGGAAAAAGGGGGGCACACATGCAGTTCACCAAAAGAAAGAGTGCGTAAGAAAAGCCAACTCTATCCATTAGTTCATTTGTTCATTCATACATTTGTTCATTCGCTATTTGATTTCTTTTTGTTTCTGGGGGTAGGAAGAACAGAAAACATGTCTACTGCATTTTCAACAAAGATATCTCACTCACTTGCTCGCTCGCTATCATGATGTGAACGCAGAGAACAACTATACTTCTAAAACAACGTATGGGATACTATGGGTTCCAGAAAAATAGGAACCAAAAAAAACACGCCAAGTCCAATGCCTGCTGATAACAACGATTATACTCTGTTCATTCGCCATATTGGTGCTGTTTGTAAGAGCGAAAAACTAATACAACCAGACACGCATCAATAATATATATCTCCAGTACAGCTCTTTACAAGGCCAAGACAGCAACGAGTGCAGTAGCGATGAGGCTCAAGTACGCTGCAGCGCTAGGCTTCAGGTGTGCATGTGCTAGAGACGTAGTTCCACAGCACTCGCGGTCATAGGTGACATTGTTAGCGCGAGCGGCGACTTCGAAAACGGAGCCGTTAGTAGAACCTTCGTTGTAAAAGTCAACGAGGAGGAAGTTTGGTGGGCGGCCCCAGTCATCTATATTGGTAAAAAAAATCATGTTAGATGATTCACTCAATTGGTTTGTATAAAAGGGGGATGAATAAGAAAAGACTTACTGGTGCAAGTATTAGCCATAAGACCCAAACTACCGAATCCCTCGACACCATTCGTCTCCCTGATCTCGGCTACATTAGGCACCAAGAGATTGAGACCGGCAAAAGAAATCTCGGCGTTCAAGTTATGGTTCGCCATGTACAAGATTTCCCTCTGTTTCTGCTCTGACATGCCTTCAGGTCTGCCCAGGGTGCAAGGGAAGTTCTGGTCAGTGGGTGAGAAGGTGGTCTCCCACATGTTGTAAAACTCCCAGAGCAAGTAGGGTACAGCATCGGTGTCATAATTGTAATCAATAAAGGTGATGACGCGCTTGTTCTGCAAAATCAGCTCGCCAAGCGTAGGCCAGTCATCGAGCTCCATGGCCGTCTTGGGTGGCTGGTAGATGTACTTGCGCAGGCCCGAGGCTTCGATGGGTTTCGCAAAGTTGGAGGCTGTGACAAGAGGCTTGCCGTCGGCGGTTGTCTTGTCCCAATCTGAGTTTCCGAAGAGGATGGTGACGACATCAAAGGGGTGATCTTCTACCCATTCTGTAACTTGTCGGAGATAGTCCTCAACCGTACCGGCGTTGAGCAGATCGCATGAAGTGTGGCAGTAGTACAAAGTGTCGTTGACATAGTGAGCTGAGCCCTGTAGCATACGGATGCCGTCATCAAGTTGTTGCTTTACCGGGTATTCTTGATTGCGTGCAATGTTGTTCTTTCGTGTATAAGGCGAGTTATGGGCGCAGACCTCGGTGATGTTCGAGTACTTTCGGTTGCAGAACTCAGGGTAGTTGTTACATGGCTGAGTATTAGACGGCAAGGCAGGAGCTGTACCGGTACCTGTTGGAGTTACGGTCCTGTTTCCATTTGCGATATTTGTGAGAGGATCCTCGCTGGTTGTCGTGGCATTGGATGATAGAGTGCTGCTGGAGCCTGAGATAGCAGCCGACGTAATGGTGGCAAACGTGCTGCCGTCAAAATCGGAGGGCACTGTTGGGTTGGGCGCGATGTCGTCGCCTGTGAGACTTCGTTGCGAACCAGATAGTGTGATGACCGATACGGACGAGCTACTTTGGCCCGCAGCAAGACCCGCAAGCCACACCAGCGAGAGAAAAGCCCCTTTCATGATCGCCGCAGGGGTAGATGCTGTCCAAGTCTGCTTCAGTGATGCTGTCGAAACGAGCACGAGATGCTTTTAGGAGACTCTAGTAGAGGATGTATCGATAGCGGTCCAGCGGCTGAGATGGAGAAAACGAAGAAGAGGAATTGGGAATTGAATCGTTGCTGCACAGCGCCGTTTCCAGGATACCAAAGGCGTGGGCACAATTGTCTATATTATGGTACCTTGCAGCGTCAGGGCGGATGGCGAGTTCAGGCCGGAGAGCAAACAGACATAGAGGATATACGGTCAACGCTGAAGGAAGAAAGCAAAACAATGTGACAGAAGGGGCCCTGAAGACAGATGAGGCGACGGGGGTGCAACGAGTGTTTTCCAAGCGCGCGAACGGGCCATCGGCAAGAACCTGGACGTGACGTCGTTCTGCAAGTCTAGTCGCATTGGCCCAGTCTCGCATCCAACGATCTGCAGTAGCCGCGCAAAGGGTCTCCTTAAGACACGTCATGTATGGACAGCAGGTGAAACATTCCAGGCTTTCTCCAAGGCGCCTAGACAGGTCTAGTTTGTTGGAATATAAGCTATCGAATTTGAAGAAGCTACACGCTCTATGTAGATCGCCAAGTGCAAGTTGCACTCTTCACTTGACATGACCAGCCTATGTCAAATTATGGCATGCCATGTGGCTGTGCGCAATGGCTGTGCTCAACATCTCCACCACCACCTCTCAATCCGGTGTATACGCGTAATGCTCATTATCGCCCCAACATGTCTATCAGGAGCTTTCCAATCCTCGTTGTTCTCTTTCTATTTCTCCTTCTTTCTTTCTTTCTCTCTCAAACAGCCGATCCTCCACTGCTAAAGAACTCCTCAAACCGACTCTTTCCCTTTAATGCCTCAATCTCCCTCTGCAGCACATCAATACGGTAATTCTTGAACGCCTTCTCAATCCTCGCCCTGCTTTCCGGGTCCTTGGTAATGACTCTTGATGCGCTCGCCGTCCCTGTCAACAGGCCCAGCTCACCCCCTAGAAACAAGCCACCAACCGAGAAGAAGAAGTAAGCTGCAGCATCGCCCCAGCGCGACGGACCGCTGACTTGCGCCGTGATGTCGGGAATCGGCTCGGTACGACCGTCAGCAAAGCGCACTTCGACGGGCTTTTCCATGGCCCGAAACGCCTTGAAATAAGCTAATCGCATCGCTCGCAGGCGGAATGCAGTGTAGATGCCTAGCCCAAGCCCGACTGCTGACGCGAAGCCCGCGTGCTGTGAGACCTTTCCAGCTGCGCTTTTGAGAATGTCGCGATCGTGTTGGTTGAGACTTTTGAGTGTTAGTATACCATTTTCTTTTCTTTCTAGGAGGATTAACGGCTTTCTCGACTTACTCATGCTGCATATGTTCTTCTGCAAGCTGCCTGAGATCTTTGGACCGGCGGTCGCGGAATGCTGCTAGTGACTCGGACATGATGTTGGTGTGTAGATATAGCTATTGTATGCCTTTGTTTTCTCGGAGAATTGATTAACAGACTGGTTGTTTACAGATGGCAGCTGTCAAGTCTAAGCTTTAATAGTCGACGATAGCTTCGTGATGATTCCAGTCGCAACCATGACATCATGCGGACTTGACGGAACCTGACCACGCCATTGGGAAGCTTGCTCACCCAGGCACAGTTCATACCCACAACGGCTGTCATCTGCTGGTGAAAGTGGGGTATACAATTTAAGAAAAAGTTGATTGGTCTAAATCCACAATGCTAAAACTATGCTGTACGTAGCAATTCAATAAATAATTCCACCGTGACTGTTCCGATCCGACCAAACGCCATGCCCCAACCAGAGCCCGTCAACGCCGCAATACATGCTAGGCGACTAAGAGCCGAACCATAACAAAGCGCAATCCTATCCACAAGAACAACAAAACAGACACCGAGATGTCCTACAGCTTGGCGTGGACCTCAGGCTCTGCAGCGCTGGCCTCTTGGTTTCTAGTCACGTTGCCCGTGCCAGGGCCTTCACCAAAGAAGATGACTTCCACGGTCAAGTCATCCCTATACCGTCGAGAAAACGGACTTGGGAGTGTGAGCAGCGCACTCAGCTGATCTTGGTCTTTTCCTCCAAGTGCATTGCGCACCAGATGGGTCGCTGCATTCTTATCTTCAACTACGAAGCGCTCATTGAGGCTGGTTTTGGTGCCCCACTGTTGCTGGCGGATGGGGGCACGCTGGCCCTCTCCCTTGTCTCCTGCCTTCTGTTCTACTGGCAGCTGTTTTTGTGTAGACCACCAGCTCTTCAGCCATGACTGCGTTTGTGAAGCTTGACCACCCGAATTGCCCTGCGCATCGAGCCATTGGCCGACGAGACCAACAACCTCCTCGTTGGTAAGCATTTCCCACAAACCGTCAGTGGCCATGACGACAAAGTCACCCTTTTCGGGCTCAACTTTGGTTGTGGTGATGATGGGTTCAGCAGTGACATAGGGCGGAGTCTTGAGTAGTGCTGAAGGTGTGCGCGCAAAGTAGGACTTCTTCAATTCAGCGTTTGTCTCAAGCGACCACTTATAATAGGCATCACCAAAGGCGCGAGACGGCTCAAGACCACCTAGAATGCGGCCATTCCGGACCACGTTGGGTTCACCAGGGTGTTCTCTGCGTAGGCGCTCTGCTTCGCTTGTTGTTCCACCAGTCTGGTCCTCTGAAAGAGGGGTTGCTGTCCATTTGCCATTTGCGCCCCGCCGGCCAAGTATAGCGCGAGAGTCTCCAGTGCAAGCAACTCGTAGGAGCTTTGAGCGGCTGTCATAGAAGGAAAGAAGGGCACATGAACCAGAGAGTGCAGGTGCAAGCAGCTCAGCAGCAGCAACCTTTGATTGAGCCTTGCGCACCTTCTTGACAGATTCGTGCACAATTTCGTTGTCCAACTTGGTGAAGCCGGTTTTGATTGCTTTGTCGATTGCTTCGGGGCTCGGGAAGTGTAACGAAGGGTCTTCAAGGGCGGATTTGTAGGTGGTGTTGAGCTCACGTGCCACATAAGAAATCAATGCCTGGCGGAGTTTGGCTGAAGTGACCCAGCCGCTGTACGACGTTAGCACTGTATCAATTGTTTTGTTTGCTCCTTGGCATACCTGTGGCCATCGAACACGCCCCAGAACATCCAGTCGCTGGCAGATGCGCCATTGTCGGTGGCGGCCAGGTTGGACGGGACTTCGATAATCTTCTCAGCATGGTCGTCCTCGATAGGATCATTGCTGGGTATTTGCACAACGTCGTATCGCACTACGCCCTGGCCCCGTCCTACCAGCCACGACTCCTCATTCTTCCTCAACTTTGCCGTGGCTTGGTCCGGGTCCAACATCTCAAGGACTTTCCTGCCGTAGTCGTCCGTCTCTTTCGAGATGGGGCCAGTTCCAGTAATGGTACCCGTGTAGAGCTCTCCGGGACCCACGACGAGCGCCTTTCTTGTAGTCTCATTGTTCGCAGCACTGGTGAGGTTCCTAGCTTGGTCGGCGGGGGACTGGGAATGGCCTGTCGACTGGTTGCCGTTGTAGGCATAAAAGGCCCCAGAGGCGACGGCTGCAGCCACCAGGGCACCTGTCAGAGCGCGGAATTGCATAGACGAGGTGAGGAGGGGAGTACAGGGACGCTGTCGGATGAGGTGGTGAGTCCGGTGGGCTAGGCCATTGCTTGGCACCAGGACGCCGACTCGGCTGCGAGCAAGCTTCCGCAGGCACGGGCGGCGTGCGGAGCGAAGTGCTTGGAAGGCAGCCCGCATCTGGCAGGTAGAGTAAGGGGGGATGGTATTGGTAGTGCAGGTGGAGGTGGATAGCGAAAGCAATCCGCGAACAGTGAAATCATGGTGCAGGGTGGGACGAACGCTTAGTCCAAGCGCTTACCCGCGTGGGCCCAATCACGCCCTTGACGTACAAAAGGCAATTGACACTGAAACTACCGTGCCGACGTCATACCGTTGCGAGTGACACAATTTTCCAAACAACAAAATGTCTTCACGGGCGCTACGGCGAGCGCAGCGAGAACTCGAGGAGAAACAGATTCGAGAAAGGCTTGCGCAGGACAGTCAGGATGAGGAAGAGTCGGAGCCTGAGATGGTGCCCAAGACCAGCGCAAAACCTAGCCTGTTTGCCATGCTAGGTGACGCTGGTGACGACAATGACGACGACGACGACGATAATGATGAAGATGCAGAGCGTGATGCTGAGCCCGACGCCGGCGGCTCCGATCATCAGTCAAGAACCGAGCCTGCACCAGCTTCAAAGCCATCCAAGAAGAGCAAAAAGAAGAAAAAGAAGACAAAAGCAAAGGGTAAAGCTGCTAGTACAGCGCAGAGTGATGCTCCGGTCGAGCGCAGGTCGGATCTGGACGAGATTGATGAGGCTTTGCTGGCGCTCAACCTGACTGCCAATGGCCAAGCAGGTGACGAGTCCGATCAACAGGGCGCTGTTGTCAGTGAAGAGAAGAAGCAGTTGTTTGCCGCACTGAGCGTCGATACTCAGCATTTGCACTCAGCCAACGAGATGAAGAAACTCTTTGGCCGAGCTGCTCTACAGAGCACTGAAGACGAAGCACGTCATCGACAGCGGGGCCATCAGGGCGGGATCGCAGCTGCACTTGCAGGACGCAACGCTCCTGGTAGCCGCAATCTTGCCTCTCTGAGCCTGCGTAGAAATATTTTCATCCAAGGCAAGGAAGAGTGGCCGCGTGCTACCTCTGGCGGCCTGGGAATGGAGATTGTTGAGAAGCGGACAGACGGCACTGTGGAGTACAAGTTTGTGCACAACCGCATGTATCAAGATGTCCAGCGGCAATTCTCAGCATGTGTAGCAAGCATGGATCCTGAACGCATGATTGCACTGCTCCAGCATAACCGTGAGTCAAACCACCCCTCTGAGTATGTACCACGTTGACCGTGTCTCTAGCATTCCACATTTCGACACTGCTCCAGGTGTCTGAAATCGCAAAGCAGCAACGCGAGAATGCTGCTGCATCTGATATGCTCGAGCGCGCGCTCTTTACATTTGGTCGTTCTGTGCATTCAACGTTTGCGGCTAACCTCGCAGCTGGCAAAGCACGGCTCGACTTTCGTCGTCCAGAGAATCGCGAGTTCTGGCTTGCCGTGTGGCGCTATCTTGGTGCACTGAGTACTCGTGCTACATGGCGGACATCGTTTGAGTGGGCTAAGCTGCTACTCGCCATGGACCCCGAGCAAGATCCTTACTGTCTCCGACTGCTCATTGACCAGCTAGCATTGAGGGGGCGAGACGCCGAAGGGTTGATCAAAATCGCGGAATCAGATTATCTACAGCGGCAGTGGAAGATTCCACCCAATCTTGCTTATAGCGTTGCGCTTGCGTACGACCGCATGAAGGAACCGCAAAAGGCACGCTCAGCGCTACGCAACGCCATCAAAGAGTACCCGTGGTTAGCAGCGAGGCTGTGTAAGGAGCTGGATATCTCGCCCATACCTAAGCCAGTATGGGGTAAGGAGCCCAACAATAACTACCAGGAGTTGCTGTGCCAAATGTACGTACCGAAAGCAAAGGATCTGTGGAACACGACCGAAGGCACAACCTTACTGGTAGAGATGTGTTATGCATTTGAAGAGGAGTTGGGGGCAGGCGAAGACCCGTACTGGCTTGCTCAAATACCCGAAAACGATCTTGCTAGGCATGTCATACTGTCAGACAACCAGGCACTCATGTCACTGCTTGACGTACGTGTCAAGTCGAGGTATACGTCAGTGTCGGATCCACTTCCCCCCGACGACAATTTGGAGTCTTACGACGCTTCGATAAGCAACGTGATGGGCGGACGTCCACGAGACCCAGCGGTACGACAGCAGCTGCTTGCCGATTTGGAGCATTACCGACAATATTTTGAAAGGATAGGGATTGATAGGCTGATGCAACAGGGCCTGAACGAGCATGACCTGGTAGAAGCACTCAATGAGGCAAACAGCAGCATCGACGAGTTCAGGGTCAACACTGAGCGCTTCCAGTTTTTGCGCATGAGACTCGCACAGGAGGGGGTGCAAGTAGTGTTTGATGAGCAGGCTGGGGGGCAGGGGGACAGGCCTGCATCGGAGACGGACGACGAGGAGGAAGAAGTCTAAGCACATGATGGATACTGTATCAGCTGCTGGGATATATGTATGGACCATGACGCCAGCACAGACGCGTCCATATATGAGAGGCTTATCACGGGTGTGAATAGTGAGAGGCACGACATGTGCTGTACGTATATATGTACATACGTATGTATCATATCATAGCATGTATTCACTTGTGCAGCCCCCCACACGCTCCTTGTTCCCCCCCGCTGTGGCGCTGGCGAGCCAAATGAACGTCAGCCACGTCCGTGCCACGCTTGCTAGCTAATCTAGTACAGACGCAGTCGAGAACCCCGTGGACTGGGAAATAACACGACCCAAACACTGACAGCGCTACAACGCAACCACTACACTCTAGTTTGTGTATAGAATCCTTTCCAAGAGCCCGGGATACTTACATTGTTGTCCTATATTGTAGCTACACCCCTATATGCTGGCCGAGAGAGGCATCTATTGCCAACCAAGGTTGGTGTGGCGGCGCCTTCTCTTTTCCCTGTGCAACAGAGACCCTGTTGTCGCTCGCAGATCTGACGTACCAAGCCTGCTGGATAGCCGCTTTCCGCACAAGCCGCCGCATCATCGCCTAGGGGCCCGCCATTCAAAGTCGCCTAGCCTGTCTCTGCACATGCTTGCCATATACTCAACTCGCTCTGCATCCCTGGCTACCCAAATCTCCCTCCGTCGCTGAAGTCACTCGCATCGCCCACGTCCTTCGCAACCCTCCCGTCTGTCGCCATGAGCGGCGTGCGTGCTCACCTCGCCAGCCGGCTCCGAAGTACCTCCCTGTCCGCTGTTCCCCCTCCACAACACAGCTCCAACTATTCTCACGACCTGGCAAAGATTGCCTCGTCCATTCTCTACCGCTCGCCCCTTCCTTCGGAGGAGGGGAGGCCTGTCTTCATCCTCAACGCCGCCGCCCTCCCCGATTCCCATGATGCCGACTACGACCTGCTGCTGCCCTATGTCCTCGCCCGTCTACCCGAAGAAGATGAACTGCTAAAGGGATATGAATATGAAGTCGTCTTCTTTGCTGGCGACGGCGACGGTTCCGCGACCAGCAAGAAGCATAGGCCCGGCTGGGGCTGGTTTCTGCAGGCCTACCACGTCCTGTCCAGAGCCATGCGCAAAAGGCTCCAGCGACTATACATTGTGCACGAAAAAGCATGGGTGAGGATACTGACTGAGATATTCTCTACTATTGTCAGCCCCAAGTTTCGGAGAAAGATATACCACTGTACGTTTGGCCATCTATGCCTCTGTGCTTATTGCGGTACTGACCAGTTGCAGTGTCCAATTTGACTCAACTTGCTCGTGAAATCCCCATTGAAAACCTCCTGATTCCCCCTTCGACCTACCTCGCCGACCGCCGTGTAGCTGAAAATATTGCCGCCTTCAACGGCTCCGGGAGACGAGCTTTTGGAACCCGCAACCCATTCCCTATCAGCACCAATGGCAAGACCCGATTCCCCCGTGTTCTTCGAGAGACGACAAGTTTTGTTCTTATGGATAAGAACATTACCTCAGAAGGCTTGTTTCGTGTGCCTCCGCACTCTAGATTGCGCGACTCGTTGAAAGAGGCGTACGATAGGGGCCAGAAATATATCATCTGGAAAGACAATGACATCATGTTGCCTGTCCCTCCTTACCCTCGTGCAGAACACCAGGATGAGATCCTAGCCGAACTGCCCCCTACCGATGCATACTCTGTCTACATGGCAGCCGCACTTATCAAAGCCTGGTACGCCGCTTTGCGGCAACCAATTTTCCCGACAGAATGCTATCGGGACTTGCGTCGCTTGTACGGAAATAGCCAGGAGGTCTTTGAACTTCAGAAGCTGGTTGATCTCTTCTCTCCAAGTTCTGAATGGTCTTTGCTGCCCGGCCTATCCCGTGAAATCCTCTGCCGGCACCTTTTGCCCCTTACGAGTGCCGTAGCCGCACGGCAAGAAGAGAATAAGATGACTGCTGAGAACTTGGCAGTCTGCTTTGCTCCAGGACTGCTCTGCGGTCCTGACCAGCTCGAGGATGCAAAAGTGTCGTCCATCATAAGGAGGGTCCTCACACAAGCAATTGAAATGTGGTCCGATGGACTGAGGGAAGCATGTGGCCAGACAGATGACGCCTTCTATGCCCAGCTGAAGTTACCTAGTGATCAAAAAGATTGGGAGGATCCTGCCGATGCGAGAAGAGACTCGTCAGACAGCGAGACATCTTTGCCAGAGCAGATAAGTGGCATCGCGTTACTTGACAACGAAAAAATGTCTATTCCCCAAAACCAACGTCAAGGTCAACAGGACGAGGCGCCACCTCCACTGCCACCCCGAACTCAGGCGCCATCCACCAAATCTTCTGTCGACTCTATCCAGCGGAAGCCTGCACCACCACTCACTGTGCCCCCACGCTACTCCACTGTGGTATCAGACGCTCCCGAAGATGTTGCCGAGTCGCCAATAACCTACGCAGCAACTACGGACGGTTTTGCCCCTTCACGCAATGATAACAATAGTACCGAACAGCCTCCGAAGCTCCCACAAAGACGGGATGTCCAATCAGATGAGAAGAAGTCTGGTATGAGCAGTCCAGTTTCAGTCATTCCCAAATCCGCTTCTACTCGCGCAGAACAAGATGCGCGCTCACCAGTTTCTACTACTTCTCCAGTGCCTCAATTCAATATTCCTAAAAGGAAGACCCTGACTGCGACGCAGATTGACAATGTCGAAAAGGCCGTCGTCGCGAACACTGAAGCCCACCGAGCTTTGCCTGCAGGCGCCATGGCGCTTCCCGGGCTGACGGGTAACTACAATAGTAATAATAATGACAAGACAGACATGAAGCGAGGGCCGTTATTTGCAACCACGTCTGTAGGAGACCATACAGCCACTTCCCCGCAACTGCCGTCTCCCCAAAGTGCTGTCTCGGCTCCTGCATCCGAGTTCCGTCGTCCAAGTGTGCCTTTCTTTGCAGGTTCAACAGCAGCACCACCACCACCATCATCCTCAACAAAAATTAACCGCAGCCCAAGCATCAACTCGCTCGCACGCCCCGTTTTCCCCACCACACCCCAAGTCCCAATATTGGGCCACCCTGTGCCGAACAATAACAAAGCGAAAACAAACACACTTCCCGTTCCATCCACTACTACCCCGCGTCTGCGCGCCCCTAGCGCAAGCCTCATGCAACGTATGCCTAGCTTTGAGAAATTTAACAAGAACTCGCCTACCAAGGACGACGAGTTGTCAGACTCGAGTGTATCAAAGGGCAGGACAACACTCAAGCCGACGAAAATCAATCTGAAGAAGCAATCGGTCGAGGACTTGAGGAGGCTATATGAAGAGCGGGCGGGTACGGCAAGTGTGCTTGTGCAGGCAGGCAAGCAGAGGAATGGGTAGTAGCGTGTGTGCTGGGCTTGGCTTTTTTCTTTCTTCTACTTTCAACTGTACATAGAAGGGTATTTTTTATATGTGGGAGGTTGGATGGGTATCTCAGGGATCTGATATATATACATGTGTGTGTATTGCACTTGTCGTTGCAAAGGAACAACTTGTCTACAAGTATTGTTTATTATCAACTATTTCAATAGTTATCTCTTATTTGTTACCAATATTTTTTGCTTTCTTCACTAACTACTGTAATTTCAACAAAGAAACACCGCGACGATTCAATACTACTGCATCTGTCCCTACCTTCTTCTTCTTCTTCTTCTTCTTCTTCTTCTTCTTC
>JAWDHC010000085.1:0-98580 GCA_036172615.1 Curvularia verruculosa | reverse complement strand
GCAGCCAGGAGTCTATCGGCCATATCGCGCACAGCAGCGTAGGTAGGCGAGAATCTCCGTAGATCGAGATCAAGTATATGCCTAACTATCACCTCCTCTTCTAGCTTGGTAAGTTTCTTCGAATTAGGCTGGCAATCGCGTCGGGCAGACATGCCAGCGCGTCGGCGGCGGAGCGTCGCTTCAGACACATTATAGACCGTAGCAGCAGACCGATTGCTTTGAATTTGTTTAGCATTAATAGAAGAGATAGCGAGCTGAATATCTGCTTCATTTGATTGTAACTGAGTAATCTTATGTGGAGCCATTGTGCGTTAAGAGATGAGAGGTGCGCGAAGTTGGTGGGGTGCGTCACTCGCTTGTACGCGTCACTCGCTTGTAAACTACGTTACTTGATATATGTTTGATATAGAATATCAAGTGGATATTTAGAAGAATAGTTACCATGTATCCTAACTAGTTAAGGGCACTAGAAGATTAGGAGAGTTTCTAGGCCAGGCTTCGCAGTTGTGATTCTACATGCTCTCATCACTTTTCTCTCTATGTGTGTTGTAATCTCGGTGTATTTGGTAGTAGTTAAACTACCTCGATTAATATATCGCCCACCTTAGTTTTCAATAACTAGGGAAACAGGAGGTTGATGTCTATCCATCTCGAAGTTACTGTCACCATTTTACGAAAGACGGATCCTTTTTGGCGCGTCCTACTTTTTGCTCTGATGTAGCTTAGATTGAACATGCCAAGATCCGCATCTGTTGATGGATGTTCAAACAGTGCGGCGACGTTCTCTGCAAATACAACTATCTACTAGCCCAGAAATCGTGGCTGCACAATTCGGGATGTGGCAAGTTTGAAAATTTTCCGCAAGGTTTCTTGTCATGTAAGATGGTGAGTAGATACGGGAAGGCCTATGAGGTGTAGCCTACACTACTAATCCTACATGCTTTTCGAGAATTCGGAAACGATTTAGCCAGATCTCGACCTGCGCTTGAGAGGGTATCCGGTCCTTAACAATAGTAGTCTCTTGAAGATATATAGGCTCAGGTAACAATTATCTAGCCAGGATTATCATCCTCCTTATGTTGGAACGATAAAGATGGATGACGTAAATGACCGAAACTCCGGCGCGGAAATGTTTCCTCCCTACATTTCTACTCAACCGAACATTTATTACCAGGCCACCTCTTCATACCTACATTGCGACTACACCTGCACATACGCGCGACAAACCAAAATGCGTTCCCTACGACCTTCTGCCACGCGCAAAATCCGCGCATCACTCACGTCCGAATCGGCTACCTCTTCACCATTGCGCAAGCGACAAAACGGAGCACCATGTCTCTTCTGCGCTCATCGCATAGCTTCTCAAACAGCTTTCCGCCGCTTCCAATCTACCTCTAGCTCAAACAAGGTCGAAAAGCCCTTTGATACGAAACAAACTGCCGCAGCGCAATCGGCGCAAGTACCCCAAACACACTACTCCTTCTTCCCCGCATCTCTCCCAGACGGACCCCCTCCAAAAGGTCCCTTTGCTATCGATCTCGCTGCACTCAAACGCGAATTTCTACAATTACAAGCACGCGCGCATCCCGATTTACATCCTCAAGCGGACAAGAAACGCGCAGAGGCTACATCTGCACGGATAAACGAAGCTTATAAAACCCTTCAAAATCCTCTGCTGCGGGCGCAATATCTACTTTCTCTACGGGGGATCGAGGTAGCCGCAGATGAGACTGCCAAAGTCGACGATCCAGAGCTGTTAATGGAGGTTTTGGAGGCGAGAGAGAATATCGAGGATGCTGAACGAGAGGAGGATCTCGAAGAAATGAGGCAGGAGAATGAAGAGAGGATAGCGCAGAGCACGGAGATACTTGACAAGGCATTCAAAGATGATGACTTGGAAGCTGCGAAGAGCGAGGCAGTGAAATTACGGTACTGGATTAATATCAAAGAGAGCATAGAGAATTGGGAAAAGGGCACGCCCGTCGTGTTGCAGCACTAGAAGAGCATAAACGGCTGGAGTATGTTATTGTAAGAAAAGATTATCTGTTCTGCCTCTCCTGCGCTTCAATTTCTAGACAGGCACAGTAATAGGATTCATGACCCCCGCGCCACCATCAACTCTCAATTCGGCCCCAGTAATATAACTGCTGAACCCACTAGCCAGAAATCCGACTGTCCTACCCACCTCCTCTGGCCTACCTGCCCTCTCCAACCCAATTGTCCTCTTTTGAATCTCGCCAGCCTGTAAACTCGCAGGTGGAAACTGGCCCTGCGCCATCTCCTTCACGCCACAATCCTTCAGATCAACCCCAACATCAATCTGACCCGCCGTCACGGCATTGATACGCACGCCCGTACCCTTGAGGACAAGGACACCAGAACGCACAACACCCAACGCCGCATGCGACGCCATTGTGAAAGCAGGAGCCCAGCAACCACCATATGTCCCCGCAACACTCGTAACCACAATGATGGACCCATATGCCACGTCTTTCGGAGCAGCATTAGGATAGTTTCCCTTTGGTGTTGTCTTCTGCATGGCCGCAGGTGCATACTTGAGCGCAAAGAAAGCAGGCAAGGCATTCGTGTCGAACGCAGCGTATAAATCTTTTGGGCCCGTCTGCGTTATCGAGGGAGGGCCAAGTAAGCCTGTTGATGAGGTCCAGACGTCCAGTCGACCCCAGGTATTTAGTACGTCGTCGATCAAGGCAAGGGTGTCCTCTTCAGAGGCCATGTTGTACGGGTAGCCTATAATCTTGGTGTTGGGGTATTGCGCGTTAATACTGTCTGCGAGCGAGGTGTCGGGTTCGAAAGGAAGTGTCGAGCATGCGTAAATGCATGCTGCACCGTGGGCTGAGAGTGGCGTTAGAGTTGTATAAGTATTATGGATTGAGGTCTCTAGACAGAAGAACACTCATATGAGGGGATTTGATGAGTACTTACCAGCTAATTCGGCGACTATGGCCTTTCCCACAGGTTGCGTTGCGCCTGTTACCACGCATACGAAGCCGTACTAGACGAAGCCCATGAGTTGTCAGACGGTCTTCCAACATCAATTCTTCCATCATCCTTTTCCATAGTCTCAATAACCACACTCAAAAGCCTTTCCCTGCATCTCCTTCATCTCCTTCCTTTGCCATCCTACCTGATGCTGCTCACAACATCAAAGCAAAAATTGACTCACGAGTTTCCCATCCGCCCTGTATGGCGAAAAATGCTCTGAATCCGTGACGCCTTCGCCTCTACTTCCATTGCTCTGTGCCATCTTGTCACTATGCGCACAACGCTGCTTTTCCGACAGCGCAAAACCCTGTCAAGTTCCAAAAGAAAGACAAGGAGAAAAGTAAATGTAGACGCTCAATTGAAGCATGTTGGGCAGACTACATTCATCGAGTAATCTACTTGCTTGGGAAGCCTAGATTGTGCCAGTGTTGCATATCCACGGGGCGCGGAGATACGATGCAGTACGAGCAGGGGTGGAGGGGAGCTTCTTATCTGAAGTTCTTATCGGGATGCATGTCTAAGGTGTTTGGTCTGGGTTCCGCGGGGATAAGGTTCTCTGCAGGGCAAGGCGCAGAATATTGGCTTGGCGGGTGTCTTCTTATAGATGGATACAAATCACCAAGAATGAGGGGCGGAATACTGCGGTATACATATGTTGTGTATTCTGAGCACTTAGGCTCCGTGATACTGTATGCTGTACCTCCATCTAACGTGGTCCCCTCGCCTTCCACCTGCACGCTCAACGCTTCTCAAACGCCTGCGATGCACGACACACCAACACCTTTAATGCGTCTACTATACATGAATTCTATGCCTTCTTCGCTTTATCCTCCTCCTGGCCCTTCCTGAGTTCCTCCCTTGGTGGCAAAACATTAGGCCCAAAGCTCAATGGCAGCAACTCGCCCATTGTGCGGACAATCCACTTGCCCTCCTTGTTGAACATGAAGATAGGAGTCTCTAGCTCCAAGAACTCTCTCAGAAACTGACGACACATTCCGCATGGCGAGCAGAAATCGACAATGTCGGTGGTCACGCCCACGGCTTTGAAAGATCCAATGCGATGGCCTGCCATGACAGCCGTACCCATGGCGACACGCTCGGCGCAAGTACCAACAGGGTAAGATGCATTCTCTACATTGGCACCGATGATGACATGAGATGTGGAGGGAGCGGTAGGGCTCGAGGTGTTGAGCAGGAGGGAGGCGCCGACGCGGAAGAGAGAGTATGGGCCTATTTCTGCTGTCAGCATACACCGCCTCTAAGTATCCTAATTCCTCTCTTTCACAAATATGACCATTGCGTCGCCTCATCTATTCTCAAATCGCTTACAATAAGCTCTCTCGCGCGCATCAAAGCACTGCTCGCCCAGAATCTGCAACTCCTGCGTCGAGACGCCGTGAATCAAGCCATTCTCCTCTTTCACATCTTCTCCGGGGCTGAATTTCGGTATCTGGATCGAGGACATGGCAGAGAAGAAAGAGAAAGGGAGAGGAGGAGGGGCGACGCGTCGCGCTGAGTGCTTTTGATGAGTGCCTGCATAACGTGGGGCCGAGGCTTGAACGCGGGGCTGCTACGTACAGCTGCTACGTATCGCGGCAAGGCACGGTTCGGGGGTCTCCGATGGCCTTTGTTACCTAACACTGGCGTCTCACATAGCGTCACCTGCTGATTTATTGCTCACGCGATCGTATCTGTGCGAAAGATGGCGGTGGATGGCAACTTGTTAGCTCTTTGCTCCAATTTCAGATTCCACGGCTTCTCCCGTTGGAACCGGCCGTTGGTGTCGATTATCATTGCGTGGAATAACTCTGGCTATCTACTGGATTTGCATCAAAGCCTTCGAGATCATTGTGGGAATGACTGGCTCATAACTTCGACCTTGCGCACAGCCAATAGTTTGTTCTCCAGGCCAAACTTTGTGTCTTTGTACATTTGCTTGCATTCACTCTTGGGCACACTTGTCTTGTATGAGAAGACGACAGGTTCCATTTCTGCTGCAGCACGTACACCTGAGTCCTTTCAGTCGCCAGTAGGAGAAGAATATCTGGTTTCTGGACATTTAAACATTGAGGTACCTCAGACATTGTGTTTACCGTATCGGATCGAAGACAACCCCATCATGACAATCAATAAGTAAGACAATATTCACGCTTTGAAGATGGATATTTCCAACCAAACAATTTACTCATAACTCACAAACTCACGGCTTTGTCCGTTGTAGGGCTTCGCCACTAGCCGTGTGCATTTCACACCGCAGACTCTTAGACAGACCAATGATGTTTGTTGACAATGCACACTGTGTATGAGCTACGCACGCTTTTAAACATTTCCCTTGAAGGAAAATCTTTCTGGAAAGAAAATTACTGATCGTCAACCAAGCTCAGATGCCAAAATTCCAGCGATTAAGTAACACAACCCAGCCAACAGATGATACCATGTGCGATCGTCTTGCTCTAGACGATAAAGTCACTGAATTTGTAGATGAATTCACAGAAAAGGACAACGCACCCGATACAAATAAAACGGGCGCTTCGTTACCAGGAGGAGATCGAGTTCACGTGAATTCTAACCCGCCTCTGGATCCTCAACTATCTGCTATCAGACTCGAACAGGAGCCGTCAACACTAAAGAAAAATGTCACCGAGGCAATCCTCGACGCCTTCCCCGACTATAGCCCTGAAGACATGATCATTGAGCCTACAAATGGTGGAGTACACAACCACGTAGTTGACATCATTCTTCGCAAAGTAGCGCCCAAATTCCCCTGGTATACTTTGAAGGGCTTTCGGAACATTGTTCAACCATGTCTCACAGGCCGAAAAAAGCCTGAGATTAAACCAAAGCACTTTGTACTCCGGGTCCCGCGATACCACACACGAGATATGTATCACCGGGTTATCATCTTGAACTATCTCAGGCACCGCCTTGCCTACCCCGTACCCAAAGTCGTCATCATTGACTCTACCCCACACAACAGCCTGGGTAGCCCATACATGCTTCAAGAGTGGCTACCAGGCCGGCCCCTAGATGAAATCTGGGCCACGCTGAACCATGCCCAGCGCCTCAGCAGCATGCGCGCTGTCTCGACTCTTCTTCTCGAACTCCGCAAAGTAAAGAACAAATGCCCTGGCATCATCAGTATCAGAAACACCACCTATGACCTCAAGCATGATCTCATCCGCACGGAACCCATCCCCATCCCCAGCTCAAGCGGTGTAGCAGCAACGTCGGACCTCTCTGGACCCCAGACCACAAAGGACTTTCTCCTCGACCTATGCGAGCGTCAGCGCGCCTACTCCAGCGCCTCCAGCCTACTTTCCTGCAAAGACCTCTGGTCCCGCATCAACAAGATGATACACACGCTGCACAACCTGGGCCTCATCCCAGACTCCGAGCCTTTCTACCTCTACCACGGCGACATGCGTCCTCGCAACATCCTCGTGGACATAACATCTGACACCAACGTCCGCATCACCGGGATTCTAGACTGGGACTCTGCGCTATTTGCCCCCGCATTTATGAGTATGCGCGCTCCGCTGTTCGGTTGGAGCAGGGCTCAGGATGAGCGGGATGCGTTGATGGAGCCACAGGATAAGCAGTTGAGGGAGATCAAGAGGGAGTTTGAAAGTGTGGTTGGAGAGCAGTTTCTCAAGTGTGCATATAGGAGAGAGTTGGTGCTGGCGAGGTGCTTGTGGGGCGCCTTGACAAAAGGAGTTACGTGTGGAGACGATGTGTGGGTGGTGGAGGAGGCGTTGAGTGAGTTTGCGAATATGCACCCGCTTGAGTGAAGAGATGGAGGCCCGGGGAAAGATGGGGTTTTTGTTTGTTCTTGCTTTTCTTAGGAGAGACATCATGTGAGTATAGGAAAAGAGCCTACATCTTTTTGGTATCCGAATATTATTTTCAAAATCTTGATTCCTCCACTGCAAGAGAATGTGAATGTATGGTTCAGTAGTCTTCACAGCTCACTATCGTCATGAAGGACGAGACCAGCAGTATCCGACCCTTTGGGAAGTAGAAGAGCTTGTTAAATTTATCTTTCAGATGTCCAGTTTTGACTTACCTATCACGATGAAGTTTATGCCGTACCTGGCATATCGCCTCACGCTGTAGTGCCTTCCATCCGCAAGACCACCAAAGCCTCCGGATGTAAATTGGACAAGAGCGTTTGGAGAACGCCATCATATGATCCAGGCGAAGATGGTGAAAGCGCTAGACTGGAGCCGTTACGAGAAGAATATATATCCTAAGGAAGCCAAAGGCACTTGTAAGCGTAGACGAAACCGCAAGGCCATCATCGAAGGAGAGGAACGACAGGCTAATTCGGCAAGACAAACGGATGTGCTGGGTAAGCTTCAGACCAAGGGTCAGATTTCGCCAGCATGGTGAGCTCCTGCGGTGCCCATGATTTCTGCTAGGAAGGACTAGTATCGTTGGACGAATCTAATGTAGATGAAATTGGGTTTTTGGGTAAGGTTCACGGCTGCTCCCAGGGAAGATCAGTACATAAGGAAATATTTCTTATCACAGATCATAACTTAAGCAATATCACTAAGATTTCGAAGAAGTGGGTAGTAAGGGAAAGGAATACATGGATACATTTTCGTAAGACCTAGTGAACCTTCTGCCTAGCTATCGTCTACTCTACACCCCACACACCAAGAACGTCCTTCTCGGATCCTTCTTGTTCTTTATTTTTCTGCTCTTGAAGATTCTTCACCCTGCGAACAGTTAAACCTACGCCTAGTGGTCCTAAAATTGTACATAGAACGATGGCCCATGTGACGACAAGGAAAATATCCGACGCATCAGCCGAAGCATCCCTTGGCGAGGCGAAGATGCGATTAGACTCCGCGACGCCTGATATGAGGAATCCTATTTCTCCACGCGCGCACATTGCCAGAGCAAGAATAAGGGGCGGGTGAAGAGAGAACGGCTTCGTTGGATTGGGCGAAGTGCGCGTCTCATGGGTCGATGGGTGCGAAACCGCCGTCTCACTCGCGACTTCAGTGCTCGTCTGATCCGTGTTTGGGGCGTCCTTATTGGCAAACCAGAAGTGAGGTATGGGCGGAATCTTAACTTTACCCAGCAGACGGTTCAATTTGCCTTTTTCTGGAGATGCAGAGATCCTGACGAGCCAAAGTCCGCAGCTGAATTTCGCAATTGCCATGAGAATCGTGTAGACTATACCTCTCCATACGATTGCCCCCCTAAACAAACGTGTGATTGGGATAGAAAAACCGATAGACGCAAAGAATAGTGGCTGCAGGATTCTTGAGACAGCCGGATGGTAGTATCTGTCATATATGACAGACCCAGATGTGTCCTCAATTCCACTCGATACTCCGACAAGTTGTATCTCTGTAGGGTTGTTGCATCCTGAGTTGCTGACAGTAGGCTGCGTAGAGTTTTCCTCACCACCTGAAGCTTGCACGTCATTCGATGGTTGCTCAGTACCATCTTTGTAGGTGGATGGACCCTGGTGGAGAGCTAGGTGAGGTACGTCTGAATCCCACCAGCTAACGATAGCTCCTGCAATATAAGCAGCGAATAAGCTTGAAGTTCCGGCGTATGTTGCACCAGCAACCAATCCAATTAGAAGTACGGTATGAAGCACGAATGCTGTTTGAGCTTTACTCAAAACCATGTCTAGGCTTTTGTTTGGATGTGCTTCACGATACTGATTTATACGAACCGTGGCCGGCTTCAAGATGAGAAGGCAAAGTACAGGCACAAACAGGGCGAAGGCGACAGAGACAAGCACTGGGCGCACAACAGTAACCCAGCTAAAATTGTCACCACCGAGATTAGAAATGACTTGGACCATCACCAACCCAACAACATCGTCCATCATGGCGGCACTTGTCAACACAACGCCCAATCGGGTGTTGGAAAGACCGCTCGACCCCATGACTGTAAAGGTTGTGCCAAGGCTAGTTGAACACAATGCAGCTCCTGCGGCAAATGCTTGTGCTGGCGTTGCATGGAGTAATCCTTGGAGGGTGTATGAAAGTCCTACAGGTAGTGCGATACCAGTAACGGCGACACCCGAGGAGAGGAGAAGATTGGCTTTCAAGGGTTGAAAGGAAGTGTGCAAGCCACCTTTTGACTTGAGTTAGCTTTGGGGGGCGACAAGAAGAGAGAGATGTCTACAAACCTTCATATACAAGCAATATCAAGCCCAGATAGCCAAGCTGGACAATTGCTTCTTCTATATTTGATGACAACAATTTTGCGGCTGGAGTCCCCCAGGCAATCCCAACTAGGACTTGGCCTAGGAGTCCGCAATACAGCACCTTGTCAAGTGCAGAATTGATGATGTTCAGCAAAAGTAAGAATGAAGTTAACACAAGAATTGTGACAATGTTTGGCTCATGATAAGGCAATGACGGTGCATCCTCAGAAGCGCCAGTGGCCATTGCGAGGTTGGAGTATGTTAGTATAGAAACTAATTGCAAGTGTAGATGCGCTTTGTTGTGTAACTATAGAGAGCTGGTTTATTTGTAGAGCGTGCAGGCGTGTCAAATGAGAAGTTCCCAATAATCTCGCAGCCTACTCCAAGCCGGGAGCGCTAACAAGCGAGCCATACCGTCATTGGTCACAAGACCTAAAAACATTTCCAACTTTATCTAGAGCTTGCGGCGCACTCGCAAAGATGTCCGTAGATATTCTTAGCATCTCATTGTGAAAGCTTCAGCTTTTTCTGAAAGTTGTAAGCAGCATGCACTACACATGACAGTGTGCTTAGCAGGCGACGGCACCGAGAACGATTGCATGAGCAGGAAACGGCTGTCTGTGTGACCAAGAATGGGAGCTGTCTGAAGCTAGGTGATCGGTGCAGGTCGTACTTCTCAGTTCCAGTACAGCACGCACTGCCCCTTACAGACATCCCACGAACCTTGTTCATATATTCAGTTTATAATACTGGTGTGTGTTGTATTGTTTTCCACTAAGAGTAGTAACGCTGAAGCTGAATAGTCAAGGCACACAGCCACACTACTGCCGAGAATAACGGCTAAGAGACTTATATAATCCGTTTATCTTTCAATTTGTTAGAGTTTTGCAGTGTCCACTAAGTCTCAGGTACTGATAGGGGTGATAGGTTAATAGAATTCTACTTGCTACCGCCGCTATGCAGCTAATAAAACGTATCTATCGTTGCAGGGTGAATTAGGATAGAGTATAGACTAAGATTATAAAGTCAAAATATGCTTAGCTACAGAGTATAGTGTCATAGAAGAAAGAGTCTATAGTCGAAGAAAGTAGAAAACTCCGTTATAAGGCGAGAAGGGTGCAATATAACTCGTAATCTTTGATCCTAAAGCGTGAATATTATTTTAGGGAGATTCTACTTATTATTACGATAGAACCATGTTGAATTACTTGTGTTAAAGCTACAGACATGGGTTGAGTTGAAAGTACCCGTAATTCGTCTCTCTTCGTTGTGTGTCTCGCTTCACTGTAGGTGGCCTTAGTTACTTTGTTGTAGATTATGTGTGCTCCGTTGTGATCTAAGGAGAACTTGCATTCCCACTTCCTGTACATTAAGTGATAACATTACATTAATTCCAACATCACTTTCGTAGTGCGTATGTGACGCGGACAAACTATCTACACGAGCACACCTTCATGTTCGATGAAGATGGCATTTTTCTCGAGATAGCACAACCTCTTACAATACCGCTCTCACACTCTCCCCCATGCCTGAATCCCTTCTCCGGCCCTCCTCGATATCCATTTCTCTCCACCTCGTCTCAACATCCTCTTCACAAACGTATGTCAACAGCCAACTTCCTACACCTCCCCACCTCCACGCCAGCGGGTCATCACCAACCCTCAGCCCCATTTCCTCATACTCTTCCCGAGTAACTCTCCCCTTGCCATTGAACTCGCCAAAAGCATGCAACAAGCGATCCCGCTCCTCTTGCACCGACCCGTCACGAACATGATAAAGATACTGCTGGCGATTACCGCGCGAAACAACGCGCTCAGTGCGATCCCGGCGACACCGCTCGTAAACAGCCAGTGCCTTCTTCTTCTCTGCCGAAGATTTACTCCTGACCCGCCCAAGGCAAAGACCCAGCACGTGTCCATCTTCCAGCGACATACCAGCACCCGAGGCAAGATAAGGCAGCGTGGCGTGAGCGGCATCTCCGAGAATCGTATATGCACCTGATGGATCTGACCATGTGGGGTCAAGGCCCGGGCGGATCATAAGGCGCCATTTGGATACGGATTGACAGAGGGCGAGTAGCTTGGGTATCCTCGGATCCCAGTCTTTGTAAAGGGCCCGCATTTCTTGCACGTTGCCGGCAAGTGTGTTTGCACCAGCGGGCATATCATCGGGTACAAGGAGGACCATGTTGAAGAGCTTGCCGCCGCGGAGCACGTAGTTGACCGCATGGGCGTCGGGGCCTATCCAGTAGTTGACTTGAGGATCTTCTACAAAGCCTCTTAGCTCGGGGTCCTTGAGCATGTCTTCTGTACTGAGTAGAAGCCGGTATGCCAAATCCCCGGTAAGAAGCGGAGGGTCCTTGTGACCTAACAATATCTCGCGACATTTTGAATTGATACCGTCTGCACCCACCACCAGATCAGCCGAGTGTTTTGTCCCGTCTTGACACACAGCAATGGCCTTTGTAGCTTGGTTCCTTTCATCATCCTCGTACTCGATATTTACCACTCTTGCGCTAGTAGTCACTCTGGCTCCTAACTCGACTGCTCTCTCTAATAGACCCCTGTGCAGATCTGCCCTATGGAAGTCCCAGAACGGCGTACCACATTCTTTCTCGTATTCGTAAAAGTTCATATCACTTATCTTGTTTCCCTTCCAACCAAGCATATTGCATAGCCGTGGTGTCGTCGCATGTTTCGAAAGGTACGCTTCGAGGCCCCAGGAGATAAGAACACGAGAAGAATTAGGCAGACACTGAATCCCAGCACCGATTTCACCAATTTCGGATGTCGACTCGAGAATATGCACGTTATGACCGGCTAAGAGAATTGATATCGCTGCTCCGAGGCCACCTAGGCCTGCACCGACAATAATGACCTAGGGATGTGAAATCAATCATAGGCCCTCACAAAAGAGAAACAAACACGGCTTAAAGTCAAATAAACGAGATATCAACCTACATCAAGCTTACTCGTCTCATCTTGATGCTGCTTCTTGATGACCTGAGGTTTAGTAGGCGCCATGATGTCACAACTTGGCTCTCACTAGATAGCTATCCTAAACGCACCAAAAACGTCCAAAGTGATGCTGCACAAAGACAATACATATGTGCAAACGTATGGAAAAAGGCCGCAAGACTGATCGACTGAATGAGAGTACATTATACAAGGTTCCAACCAAGCGTTGTCAGCTAGCAGCATGATTGTCGTCATACGCTCGCTCACCTACCTATTGAGGGTCAATGCTTGTGACGACTACCATAGCTCAACAGACGCATGAGGTTCAGGGCTAGATAAGCTTTGCATGTTTATTTGCTTTTGGCACCGCCGTGTCAAACAAGAGCGAATAGCTCGATTGGTGGAGACAACTGGCGGAGCTGCATGTAGGGAAAGCTAATGTTGCCGTCGATGCAAGAGTGGGGGAGCCGTGAAGATAGATGTGGGAGACTGTCGCATGACGGGCGTGAGGGGTATGCGTCTAGCCCCGCTCCCGATAGGTTCCGCTTCCCGATGCTGACGCGTAGGTACAGGTAGCATATGATTAACGGCCTCAATATAGGAAGATAGGCTACAACATGTCTATTAGCACGGAATCGAAACGAGGGATTGGGAAATTGTTCCTGTCTAGGATAAGATGAATGTTAGAGAAGCTTCACACTAGCATTAGCGTGAAGGGACTCATCATGTGATGTGTACCTTCACGTCTGATAGCTCTTTTCCGATGCATTCCCGGAGAACTTTTGTCTCCAAATTTCACATAATCAGAGACGAAAACATTGTTTTATTGCAAGTTAAAGTAGTTACAACAAAGGTCATTACGGCATAGGACCGTCGTAATTGATTAACGAATACGCTTTGCCTTCCTTTTGCAGCCTCAAAATCTGGCCGCGTGGTGCTGGCATCATTGCTCCCTCGGGTACTTTGTTCTTCTTCTTGAAGTCATCTGCCATCTGTTCCATTGTCACCCATTCGACACCCTCATGCTTGTTGATGTGTTCGATAATTCTGTTATCCTTGTTAGCCAACTGCTCATCATGTTTTGATACCGATTTGCTTTACCTCTCATGCATGAGCAAAACATGTGGCCTGCCGGATACGTCGGGATGTATTGTCATTGGGAAGACGAACTCGTCATACTCTCTGTAGAAATAATCAAAATGGTCCATCCATATCTGCTCGACATCTCTCGGGTTCACCCAACCATGACTATTTGCGCTCTTCTTCATAAACATCATTGGAGGCAAATCGTCGATATACCATGAACCCGGAATTTCTACCAGGCCAGTCTCGTTGCCCTTCACAAGCGGCTTCATCCATTCCTCCGCCTTCTTGGAATAATCAATCTTGGTCCATTCGTCGCCGGTACGCAGCCAGTAGCAGCGGTGGTCTTCATGTGACATGGAGTGGTCGTATTCAATACCGTATGAAAGCAGCAGTTCAACCCCTTCCTTGGAAGTTTCCCACCATGGAGCTACCGAGCCTCGCGGTGGGTTACCATGGCAGAAGGCGGTGAGTTGCTTGTATGTCTTGTCTAGAACGTCGCGCTGCTGCTCGAACGTCATGTCGGTAGGGTTCTCGTGGGAGTAGCCATGGAGTCCAATCTCATGACCGGCATCTCGAACGGCTGCGCAGTCTTCTGGAAATGTGTCAAGAGAGTGGCCAGGCTTTACAGGTTAGCGAAGTTTATGGGGCCAATATGAAGGGTGAGTACAATGAACCATGTTGCCTTGATATTGTATTTGTTGAACAATTTGAGTAGGCGTTGGGTTCCTACTGTACCAGCCCAGAGGCCTGCAGCAGGTCAGTCGCAAACACCACTTCGATATTTTGAATAACTTCTCACCTCTGCTGATATCGCTCGTCGAGTCTTCGCCGCCATATGAACCTAGCCAGCCGGCAACAGCCTATGCAAACCATGATTAGCAATGTTCCTCTATCTTCTGAGGCGCAGTCTCACGTCAATGTCAACGCCGTAACTAACGAGAACCCGTTTCTTGCCCATCGTTTTCGCTTCTCAGTAGTGGCAATGGCTGCAGCACAGACAAGGTGGAGGAAATGGATGCAAGCATTGGAATGCAGGGCAGGTTCTGATCAAAGGCACGATAACGCAGCTGCATAGCTCGTGATAGCAGGTGCAACTACCCCGCTCATCGGAATTCTGGGCACAGCATAGCATCACTTCCCGAGCAGAGGTGACTACTCGATTGGAAGGTGGGGGACAAGAATCATGGCACCTGCCCATTGCCTTATCACCATATCGTCACGTCATCGCGTCTTCACGCTCTCACGTGCTCACGTGCTCACGTGTCTGAGTCCCCATTATTTTCCAGATGCCCAACGTCATCCATAACGTCTTCAAACCCGGCATCTCATCGGTGAAACCCAACTTCATGTGCGCACGGCCATCTGTTAGCTCAAGTGTCGGAAAAGCATTTCCACGCATATCATCGCTGTATTTTCACAAGCCGTTCACTAATTTGTCAATAGCACAAGCAGCACCGAGTACCTTCTCCTCTTGCAACCGGCGTGCCACGACCTGGACACCTATCGGCATTCCGTCCATCAACTCTAGGTTAAATGTGTTCCAATTCCATTCGTCTAAAGGATTCCTGGGGTGGTATTCGCTCATGGTCTGAGCGGTCTCAGCATCGGCCACTTTTGAGACATGGCCGGCAGGCAGCACCACCGCTGGATAGTCGACAAAGTTGAAAACTTTCGTGTACCCAACCCACCGGCATTTGCCGTGAGGTACTGCAGAATGTGATATTACAGGCGTGAGCAAGATATCGACAGGTTTGCCACTTTTCTCAGATATGGTCGAATTCCAAAGGTCAAGATATCGCTTCTGCAGCTTCGATTTCTGCTTGTTGAGCTGCCAGTAGTCGTATACTGAAATTGGCTTTCCTTTGTTTACAAGGGCTTCGACGTGTGGTATGAAGGGTTCTCCACCAGCTTCAACGTCGCGTCGAATGTCTTCACCGCCATCGGCCGTATAGTATTGGTCCTGCGTCATGTTACGTTCGAGTCAGGCAAGGAAGCTCGGTTGTTGAACTCACCATGACATCCACACACTCCTGATGCAGGCTGCCTGGTGACCATGGTATAATCTCATGCCCAGCCTTTTGCAATTGGGCAGCTACTTGGTCCAATACTCGTAAAATGGGTGGATGACACCTCACTACACCATCATCTCGCATAACTGCGATCACCAACGGTCTGGACAGCGCATCTTGGTAAATTGCAGATCGCCAAGGAACGGGACAGCATTTAGGGTCCTGGTCCCAGGGATTTGCGTCGATCACTGCCTTGGTGACTGCGACTAGGGACTCCATGTTTCGTGTCATCGGCCCTATAACGGAGGGAACATGCTCTTGGCCGTCGGTTGACACTGAGACGCCTTGGTATGGCAGACGTGTACTACTGGGTTTCAATCCATAACACCCATTCATATGCGATGGGATCCGTATACTGCCACCAATGTCTGTGCCCCATCCAACTACCGTACCTTGCAGTGACAGCAGCGTGGCTTCCCCACCAGTGGAGCCGCCGGGCGTGAATTCAGAATTTCGGGGGTGGACAGTACGACCCCACAATGGGTTATCTGTTTCGCACCACTGCAAACCTCAGTTATGAATTCTGGTCTGCATGCAGTGCCTGAAAACAGTCATCTTCCCACGTACCATGATGCTTTGCGGTAAATTGGATTTTGCAATAATGACAGCTCCCATGCTCCTCAACAAAGAAACCAGAACGCAGTCCTCCTTTGCAGGCTTGAAAGCTCGGCCTACATATCCTAAAGTGCTGTCGTATCCCTGGACATCAAATTGGTCTTTGAGGGTCATCGGCACTCCATGAAGAGGCCCCACACGGCAGCCGTTCTCTTTGAAGAAGGTATCAAGCTCCTTGGCGCGTTCAAGTGCATCGTCAAAAAGGATCTCGGTCAAGCTGTATCTGTCAGCAAAAGAGCACGTTGGGTTGATATCCAAGCACGTGCCAGTTTACCTATGGCTGTCAGCGGGATTTGGAATCGAAGCCGGACCAAAACGGCGGGTCGTACATGGTTTTGAGCGTTTACAGCACTGGAGAAAAGTGGCGTGAGAATGATTCGATAACTCATGGTTTCATATATAATCCTTACCGGCTGATGTAGGCAAGCAGCAGCTGCGTTGCTGTCACAGTGTGAGATGAAATGGCTTTCGAAACCCCTTCAACGCTATTGATCACTGTCGTCAAGTGTAGGCTATCCTCCGCAATGGGGATCGACTGTACGCAGTCGTCAGCTTGGGCAACATTCATGTGGGCTCGCGGATATACCTCGGATGGGGACGTTTCAGCGGCCGCGAATCTTTGGATGGCTTCATTGCGCAGCTTTTGCTTTTTGGTGGCTGTCTGCCGCCATAGGGGTGTGCTGGGTGGTGTCATGCTGGCGGTACGCATGTACGGATGAAGACAGCGCAAGCTGGTGGGGGAGAACGTGGTGTTAAACGGAGTGCGGGAGCATCCTCAAGAACCCCAACCACCACGTGGATACAATATCATGACTTGCTCCGGACAGCTAGCTGCCGTTTCTCGGTACTTTGTCGGGCTTCCATGCCCATGATGGTCTTGACATGGGCGAGAAGAGGATCAAGGGTGGGGGCGCGCCGCCGCAGGGATGCCGACCAGGACGGCACGGCACTCTCGGAGGACAAGATGACTGCGGCAGCCTGCATAGGTCTGTTCCGATCCCTTGTGTCACATCACCCCATTCGGGACAGCAATTTTCGCAGCTACCAGCACAATGACGCGCTATAGATGGGGCTATGAGCGACTTCTGTGGTTTGAAAATGGGCGCATGTTCGACAGACAATCGAACGCTGCCCCTCAATCCTTCTCAACACCCCCGTGCCGAAACCCCATCTTTGCTTTAGCGGCCGGCCCTCCTAACGGCTACCCGACTACATAGCATGGCACCCTCACTATGGACTCGCATGAAGCGCTCAACCTCCAACAGCCCGCCAACGTCGGTACGCGAGAAGATGGCGCCTGGCATTACCACTATTTCCGACACCGACTCGCGTTCTACTGGCAGCAGTTTGGAAACGACACCATCCGTACCCTACACCAGAGAGGAAGACTATTCTAGCTTCATGAGTGATGTCATGGTGGTTGGCGCAGGGCCCGCAGGCCTCATGCTTGCGTGAGTTTTGGTATATCAGTTAAACTATGCTCTCTGACCAAAAAGTAGTGACAACTTGGTGCGCTACGGAATCAAGACGCGCATCATCGATGACCGTCCCAACCGTACAGCTGCGGGCCGCGCGGACGGCCTTCAGCCGAAGACGATCGAAACCCTACGCCAGATGCGCCTTGCTGAGCCTTTACTGCGGAAAGGTGTCAAGATCTACGATATTGCCTTTTGGAAGTCGACTCCCGAAAAGTCGCTATACCGCACTGGCCGCGAGATTCACTACCCGCCAGTGGTTGATCTTCTCGACCCGCACCTATTGCTGGTCCATCAGGGTATGGTTGAAGGTGTGTTGGAGGATGACTTGAAGGAAAGGGGTGTCGTGGTTGCCAGAAACACTGCGTTTGTTGATTTCAAGTACACACCCATGGCCATCCGTCCTTTGACCGTGAACTGCCAGCAGGATGTCAACCATGCTAAAAAGACATTCAACACAAGATACATAGTCGGCTGCGACGGTGCACATTCAAAGGTGCGCAAGTGTATACAAGGCGCCAATCTTGTGGGAGCATCAACCGATGCCGTTTGGGGTGTCATTGACGGTGTTCTCGACACTGACTTTCCGGACATCTGGAGCAAGGTGGTCATCCAGTCAGATGCACTTGGTTCTGTACTAATGATTCCTCGTGAAAGGGGTCTGACCCGACTGTACATCGAGCTGCGTCCGGACGCAACTGATGCGACTGGTACTCAGCAGGCTACACAAGAATTCGTGCAAAAGCGCGCCCAGGCTATACTACACCCATACAGATTGGAGTGGAAAAGCGTCGAGTGGGTTGGGCGTTACAAGGTTGGACAGCGCGTAGCAGCACGCTTTACTGACGATGACCAACTAGTCTTCATCGCAGGTGATGCAAGTCATACCCACTCTCCAAAAGCAGCACAAGGAATGAACACATCGATGCACGACGCATGGAACCTTGCCTGGAAGCTCAACTTTGCTATACGCGGACTGGCCAAGCCCGCTCTACTCCAGTCCTATGAACAGGAACGACAAAAGATCGCAAAAGACTTGATCGATTTTGATTACGAGCATGCCCAGGCTTTCCACAAAGGCGATCCTGCAGCGCTCGCAGCAAGTTTTGCCAAGAACGTTGCATTCATATCTGGGTACGGCGTGAACTACGATCTCAACAGCCTCAACGTAAGATCGAAAGGCTCTTCTCGTGGCCATCTAAAGCCGGGTTATCTGTTACCGCCTGCAAAAGTCACTCGCTACATCGACGCCAACCCCGTCGATATCCAAACCGACATTCCAGCTCTTGGCCAGTTCCGTATCTACTTCTTCACACACAACATTCGCAACTGCATGCCCTTTTTAGACACAGTCTCTCGCGCACACTTAGGTCAAAACTCTTACGTAGGCCGTGTGACCGCAGCAGGAAATGCTTCGTACACTGTGCAACCCCCACTTGCAGCACCTCACGATGAATTCGTCATTCCCGAGCGATACACGCCTGTCAGTGGCGTATTCACATACGCCCTCGTGACCGATGAAAACAGAAACAACTTTGAGCTTAGAGACCTACCTACAGTATTGCGTGAGTCAGCTTTTACACTGTACCTAGACGACGTTCCCGAAAAAGATACACGTAAGCAGAGCTGTATGGATAAATGGCTAGACGGACTCGACAAGAACGAAGTCGTTGTTATCAATGTGCGACCTGACGGCTATGTTGGCACTTTCTGTCGTTTTGCAGATGGAACAAGGGAAAGCGGTGCTGCGGCTGTACAATGGTTGGACGATTATTATGATGGGTTCATGCAAGACACATAGCAAAGCTGTGTATCTGTACATTTCTAGATTCACGACTTTCCTCCCTTTTCTTTCGACATGGCTGGAATCGTCATCTGCGCAAAAGCAAGACTGAGCCGACTGGACCGGCTGGATCTTTCTCATTATCTTTCCCTTAGACTTATACAGCTTTGAAATACCTATACTTTTTCTTCTTTCCATATTCAATATCTGCCATCGAGTGCCACATCTCTGGAAAAGGGGGGACAAAACAGGGAATATCCTTGGTATCGTTTGGCGTTGGGAAGAATATTCAATTGTAAGTATGATTCCGGTACGGTGTGAGAAAATACCCATTGATTCTTGCAACACGATATTCCAATGTATTCAGCATCTACGAAGGATTCTCTTATCGGTTACAAAACTATCTGTTCGACATAAGATGGTTGGCAATAAAAACTACTCAATTTATTTTCCTACTTGACTCCAACACTAAATCTGATTTATGACAATTTCAAGTCTTCATAATTCAATTTCTCATACAAAAAGCCCCCCATTCTCAAATGCCTTGTTCAAGCAACAGCAACCAAAAACCCTGTTTCACCATCCTTTTTGACTACCTTTGCCCTGTCCACAAGCTCGTCTCCAACTGCCAATCTCAATCTCTCACATGTTGCTGGACTGTCCATATTCCATACACCCGCTTCACCACCGACTCCCTTCCCATTCATTCTTCTCGCCGCGACGACGGCCTCCCTCAGCGCGAAGAATACCGTACTGCCTAAAAAGAGGGGTGGCTCGCCGATACCCTTGCTACTCTGCACGGTCCTCAGATGATGCCAGCTCAAGGGGTTGCCATCGTTGTCGTATCGCAGCATACTGGAGTTGAAGATTTGCGGAATATCGCTGAAGCCTGGGATCTTATAAGTACCCGGGCCACGTGTAAAGAGTTGGCCATTGCGTGTCCAGAGGGATTCCTCGATGGTGAAGAGTCCTTGACCCTGAATGAAGGCGCCTTCAATCTGACCGTAGTCTATTGCAGGGTTAATGGAGTTACCCACGTCCTAATTAGTGTGTTAGTGGCAGTAAATGGAGCAAGAGGAGAAGGACTTACCATCATGATATCTGACCGCAGTACAGTGTGATCGCCGGTGAGGAGATCAAGCTCCACTTCTGAGCAACACGCCCCTTGAGTCCAGTAGTAGTACATGGGTTTCACAGTCTCGAGGTTAGTGTCGCCCCAAGTGTATCCAACTTTGGGCATCTTATAAAAGCCGTTGGAAGCAAGATTGACACGGTCTACATAAGCAGCATGTGCCAATTCTTTCAATGATGCATTTTGGCCTAACTTCTCCCGGTATGGCCTGAGACGTTCATTGAGCTGATCACACGCATCCTTCACAGCCATCCCGTTCAGATCAGATCCAGAGGATGCAGCTGTAGGTGATGCGTTGGGAATCTGGTAGGTTTGGCTGTCTTGTGTATAGATGGCATCGAGGGGAGTTCCGAGTTCTTGTGCAGCAATCTGGCACATCTTCGTATATAAACCCTGGCCCATCTCTGTTCCTCCGTGGTGTAGTAAGACACTTCCGTCACGGTAGATTTTTACATATGCAGCAGCTTGGTTGAGATGCAAAGCGGTTGCAAAACTAAGACCAAACTTTGAAGGTACTAGACATATACCTCGCTTCCTCCACTTATTCTTTGCGTTGAACTCCTTGACAGCAGCTTTTCGGTTCTCATAATCTGAAGACCTGCTCAGTTGGTGGAGCAGCATCGGTATGTGCCAGTCTTCATCGATCTTCTGGAAGAATGGGGTGTGTTCTCCGGGTTTGTACAAATTCTTCCATCGTAGCTCATCGACATCCATTCCGAGGCCTTCCGCAATGTTGTACATGATGGTCTCTGCAAAGTACATGCCCTGGGGCGCGCCAAAACCTCGGAATGCGGTGTTGCTATGAATGTTAGTCCTGCAAACGTGACCGCGCAGGAACACATTTGGACACTCGTAAGCATTGTCAAAGTGTGTGAGACATCGGTCCATGACGGCTCCACTCATGTCTTGAGAAAATCCACCATTGTTATAGACATCAGCCTCAATAGCAAGGAGCTTTCCTTCTTTCGAAACTCCAACTTTCCATTCCGCTTTGAATGGATGCCTCTGTCCACTAAGCAACATGTCTTCATCGCGGTTCAACATGATTCGGACTGGTCTTTTCTCTTTCCGAGCAGCTATTGCTGTATAGATGGCGAAGGGCACACTACGAGATTCTTTGCCGCCAAAGCCACCTCCCATTCGTTTGACACGAGCGTTGACTCGATTACTCGGTATCCCAAGCACTGCACTGACAAACTCTTGCACCTCCATTGTGTTTTGGGTCGAGGACCAGATTTCGATAGCTCCATCTTCTCCAGAGGGAATAGCTAGTGCCGCGTTTGTCTCTAGGTAGAAATGCTCTTGACCTCCGAGGCGACACATACCTTCGAAGATCCTGTCACATTTAGCGAAAGCTTCGTCCATCTTGTCATCGATCGCGAGACCCTTTCGTAGGAACTTTCCATGTGGGAAGTAGCTCTCAGCTGCAATGGCTTCGTCAATAGTAAGGATATGGGGCAGCTCTTCATATTCAACCTTGACAGCTCGAGCGGCCGCTTGAGCCTCTAGTGCTGTTTCGCCATACACCATTCCGATGACTTGACCATGTGACGAAACCTTATCTTCGGCGAAGAACGGCTCATCTTTCTTGATGGAGCCCCATATGTTGGCATCAGCAGAGATGCTATTTTTGTCAATGTAGCCAACAACACCTGGCATATCGAGCGCTATATTCCAGTCAATGCTGAGGATTTTAGCATGTGCTTTTGTGGACATGACAAGACCGCCAAACAGCTCGGCGTTCTGCTTCGGAATGTCGTCGATATACTCCGCTTCGCCCGTACACTGCTTGAGAGCAGAAAGATGAGGCACTTGCCTTCCGACTACACGTTGTTCGTAGGGATTGTAATCATCACGAGTTCCGCTAGAAATCTCACGATGGATCTCTTCCACAATCTTCTGATCAACACTGCCAAATCCAAAGTCTGCAGCCGCTTCGTGCCAAAAGCGGAAGAAGAGCGAGAGTGCTAGGGTTTTGCGGTAATCAGCCATGCCACCTGGTACACTGTATGGAAGGTCATAATCCTGCATCAATGCAGTGAGAGCAGCGTCAAGTGTCTCCGAGTGAAACCAAGGCTTGCCGAGAAGCACACTCTGTGTATTTGGTGAATCTTTAGTCATTGGCGCCATCCCCCCAAACACGATGGAAGCATCTTCAACTAGTCCCGCAGAGTCCAGCCGCACTCTGAAAGCTGCCGTGACAATTGCAATGTCATCGTCTCTGCGCTTTGCCTGTTTGTAGGCTTTGAGTACCTCACGCGACCCTTCTGGTGGTAATGGTATTCGGATGCGGGATAACGTTGCGTCAGGAGGCAGATTCGTAGTCCTGTATGCCACGAAGAAGTTAGACATAGGAAGGTCAATGGTGCGATCATGCTTGTTGACAGCCTCTAGTGTGGCACCTGCGGCCATCAAAACGGGATTCGCGTCTGATATGGGCGAGGCAGTTACAATATTGCCAGCTAGTGAAGCAACATTGCGAATCTGACGACCAGCAAAGTATCGCAGTTGTTTTCTGAGGGCTTCGAGTGCCATTGCACGCTTGCCAAGCTTTGAATAGACTGTTTTGCAGATATATTCAAGTTCAGTGAGCGGCGTGTTGGCTGCAATAACGAGCTCTTTTGCTGTCTCGAGTTCGGCATCCTGAGGAACAATGGTGTGCTTCAGCTCCGGGATATCAGAGATGTACACTGAAACTGCAAAATCCGAATTTTTGAAACGGACCTCTACCTGTACCTCACTTGCGCCACCTACCAACTTGGCTGACGGGAATGCATCTTTCAAGTCCACTAGCTGCTCAAGCTTGGTAGGCCGAAACCAGATCTTTTTTCCGTTTCCGTAACATATCGGCTGCGGTTCATGCTTCCACAAAGATGGTGGGAAGATGAGCTCCGTGTCGGGTGTATATTCGAGAAATTCTACTCTCGGTACACCCTTTTCCGAATTCGTCGCTGGTGCAAGAGTGGTGGAAGTCGAAGTCTTGGTCTCAGCGGCTGCCGTATCCTCCTTGCTTTTCAGCGGCTTTGCATACTCGGCACCACTCAAAGCAGGATCCGTTTGCGGTACTTTCTTTGCATTCAGGATGGCAGGCACAGGTTCATCTTCTGATGCTGAAGTAGGCTCTGTGGGCGGTGAAGACGCACCAGATTTGCTGTCTGTGGAGCTGCCCTCTGATGGTGCATCCCTGCAGCAACCCCCTGGACGACCACACGAGACTTTGGACGGACCTGCACAACCGTTACGCGTGAGATCAATGACATCCTTCTCAAATCGCTCAGCATCTGCAGTGATCGGTTCATCCTCTTTGGCTAGTTGACCCTTCAAATCCTCAGTTACGAATGTCTTTACAGCCTGCAAGATTGGCTTGTAACCAGTGCATCGGCACAGATTGCCATCCAAGTGGCCTTCCATTTCAATTTCACGAGCACTAAGGTGGAACTTTTTCGTGTCAGGGTTATACGCGTTTCGCACAACGGCATAAAGACTCATGACGATACCAGGTGTACCTGAACCATTTGTCAGTCAGTGGACTATGTATTCCGAAATTAGGCACTGACAGAATCCACACTGGCTGCCGTGTAGCTTTGCAATCCGCTCTTGAAGGGGATGTGGTCGACCGACACTGCCGATACCCTCAACGGTAATGACATGCTTGCCATCAACACCAACGAGTGGGAACAAGCATGCATTCACAGATAAATGCTTAATCCTTCTCTTCTCAGACTGCGAGTCTGGGACTTGGAGGACGACTGTGCACGCGCCACATCCACCTTCGCCACATCCCAGCTTGGTGCCTTTGAGGTTAGGCTGCGCGCGAATATAGTCCAGTAGTGTCCAATGTGGATTGGGATTACTGATGACGGTCTTGATGCCGTTGATGTAGGTTGTGATGTCCGGCGTTCGGTATGTCGACTCAATCAAGGGTGTGAGGGCGTCGACAGCGGAATGCGTCCGCGGTGGGTCAGCAGCACTGCTTTTTGGCGGTACTGGGAGAGCCATGGCTAATCCACAGAGGGCCAGATTAAGACGATAATAACACCGAAGAAGGACACGATGCTCTCCTCATAATATGAGAGATAAGTGCTGATTACGGATCAGCTTCTGCGCCGTCCACAGCAGGGTCACGTGACTGGGTTGCTGGTTCGGCTGATTGGTGTGTGCATGGGCTAACCTTCCAGTGGTGGACGACTTTTCTTCGTCGGAAGGCCTGATCCGCAACACCCCACTCTTGCACTACCACCACTTAGAAAGCTGAACGAACAGACCTTATCATATGCCAGTTTCCGTCATACTTATAATCTACGTTCATACAGACATGATCCCGTCACATGGGCTACGTCATGACGAGCATAGTCAGTTTTTTATCAACACTAGCTTCAGAGAAGCCTCCAATGCAGCTATGTATCTATTACGCATCTTGACGATTCGTATCCGAAAAAAGCACTTTGCACGATGCCAAAAGCAGATGGCCGGACGGGCTCCAAGCCATTTAGTGAGCCCACCCTCATCTTTGGTAGAGATCCAGACTTTTACCTTCAGCTATAAGAAAATACAATCGTCTATCGTACGTACGTGCTCAGCAGAAGGAAGCGACGCCATTCTCGTATCGGAAAGGCTAAATTGAGCACTACGACCAGCGTGTGAGCAAAGACGGTCTACAATTGACCGAAGCCGCCGACAGTGCCCAGTACAAGAACAGTGCCCGTGATTTGGAAATACGAGGAAGATATGTCTTAAGCCAACGGTTATCCGGACACGCTAAGCATTTTCGCCTTCTGACAGGAGCACCAACCATCAGCTCGTGCGACGTGCAGTTTCAGGGGCAGATGGCGCAACAGTAGAGCGTGCGCCCATTACCCGCCCAAGCCATTGATTGCCAAAGGGATTTCGTGGTCTAACCACCACTTGATTGAGTCCGCAAGTAAGCGTCGAGACTAATTCTGATGTAAGGCAAATCCGCGCGATGAAGGATATTCGTCCGATCGGTACCTGTCTGGCAACTTAAACATCGAAGCGCATTTTGTGGTGCATTCCTGGAAGAACGTAGTGGTTTTCTCCTGGAAGCCATACAAGGTCACTTAAAAACTAGTGGTAACGACGGCAACGGTATTAACCTTAGGCCCTACACCCACTTTGAAAATACCAAGGACAGTGATCCCAGCAGTGACCGGCCATCACTGTTAGATAGAATCCGCATGAATTCGTTCATAACCTGCGGAGCATCAGGGCCAAGCTCATGATCACAGGCTGCTTCAGCAGTCATACATGCTGCGACAAGGATCGGGAAGTCAATTCGTTTCTTGTTGTGTCCTTCCCTTGCAGATTTGGACGAGCCAGGGAAGATTCTGAATGCTTAGATAAACTCTCCAAGCTGAGGTGAAATACTACTCACTCCTGTCCTACGAGGCATTGCTCCTACGAATGATGTCCATCTGAACTTGCCGTTCACTTGCACTAGTAAGAAATCGCTGCATGCAAAACGAACCCCTCCGGTTGTATTTCACACCATTCCCGAATCGTTACAAGAATAAATCAGTACTAACCCAGTGCAGATAGACCCTTTCATGTCGTTCAGGGATCACTCTCTAGATGCATACCCAGGAAGTTCGGCTAGTTTCTCTCACTTCTCAATAGTCGCCAGACGCTAACAGCTGCATAAATCCTTCGCAAAATCCCCAGCATCATCAGTACTGCTTCTTGTCTATCCGTGTTCTCGGGTTTCCTCAGTCAATTAAAGGAACCCAATTTCAGCAGAACTAGTGGAATTCCCTGTGTCGTAGGAGCAAGCCCAAAGCGTCACAGCTGTATCTCATGATGTAGTTCTGCATGCACATCACCTTTTCCCCTTGCACTATCACCATCAGCTGGTGCACATTGAATCTTAGACTTTTCTACCAAGGCGGCTTTCTGGACTTCTGCCATCGTATCCTCGCCTTGGCAAAGGACACAGCACCTCTGAGTTGCCATTGCAGATGGTGCTTTCCCTACACGGGTAGTCTTCGCCGATGATAGCTCTGGGCTCCTTGGCAGAATCACTGGAAAAGTTATCAAAGAAACTCGCCAAGCTCCTGACATGGCTCCTGGTTTTCTAGATGCAAGAGAAGATAAGGCAGCCACGGAGTTGGTACGTACGACGCAAGCTAATGTAATTGATCCATGCCGGTACAGGGGCAGCTTTCATTTATTCCATCGCGATCCAGCGGGTCGATGCAATATATACCGGGCGCGTACTTTGGAAACAGTACGTCATTTGTTGAGCCCCAATATGCAGAGCTTCCGCGGCTGGGCTACTTTCAACATAGTTTTACTAGATTCGCACGCAATCTCTCACAACAAATTCCTCATGGAATAGTCTCGTTCCAGAGTCTGGCCATACATGGCGCCGAATCCTGCCACATGGGTCTCCATCAAAAACTTTTGATGTCCGTACGTCTATGGCGGAATGGGTGGCCTTAGTATAAGGATTCAACGAGTATGACTTCGCACGCCACCATACGCATATTCTGCAGAACGGGCTTCAACACGAATATCGATCCCGTATGTCATCGTGGAGAGACGAGCCGAATTTGCAAAATGGGGGAAAATTGATTTGGTGGCAGAATTCTTGCAATCTAGGCCTTCGGTTACCGTAGCTATTTTAGCCGTAGTGGGTCGCCATCAGTCCGGATATAGTGCATCAATGTGACACAAGGACTGCTTGCGGTACTAATGTATGTACATGTAGGGTTTATATTACATGTCCTCTAGAAAGGCGTGGCAGCTCGGGCGGCTAGGGCCAGTACCCGCTGTCAGGTACAACATGAACTGAATCCGCACGACCGCGCCGCAGACCTATCCAGGTTTCTGGATCTCTCTACTGCAACGGTCGCCTGAGATATTCTTTTCGCGTTTAAGATACTCGTCTACCGTTACTTGAAGGACAATTGACATGATGTCTATTCTGCTTCCTCTTTACGTCTATCCCAGCCCGGGTGCTTGGGACCCATTATATGCAGCGTATGTATGCATACATATATTACGCTTCCCCTACTGACAATCCTCAGAGCAAAAGCCTACCGTGATGTTTCCTTCACAGTTGTCCTTAACCCTTGCTCGGGGCCCTGCATGGGATCCCTCCCTGACTCAGTGTACATGAACGAAGTCCCCAAACTATCTCAATACCCCAACATTCGCACTCTGGGCTATGTCGCAACACACTACACTGCAAAACCCATTGAAAGCGTCCTGGCCGAAATCGACACCTACTCCAACTGGCCACGCCTCACAAACTCTACAGGCATGCGCGTGAACGGCATCTTCTTTGACGAAACCCCCAGTACCTTCAGCCCAGCCGCCTACACCTACCTCGAGCGCGCCACGCAAGCAACCAAGAACCGCAGCACAACATTCAAGAATGCGTTTGTAGCGCACAACCCAGGCCTCATCCCGCCCGCCAACCTCGCCGCCCCTGGCTACCTCGCAGACTCGTACTTTAACCTCACCGACCTGACCGTTGTCTTTGAAGAAACATTTGAAAAGTACCTGGACAAGGATACTATGACACCGCTTGCGAAGGCGACGGTGCCAAATTCTAAGATGAGTGTCATTCTCCATTCGGTGCCGAGGCTCAATCAGGATGTGTTGAACTATGTAGTGGCAAAGGTGGAAGAAGCAGCTGATTGGATCTTTTTGACAAGTGGTATCGAAGGAAATGGTTATCATGATTTTAGCGATGTATGGCAGGGTTTGGTAGCGGCTGTGGGGAAGGGCAAGGGGTGGGGGACGGGATGGAGGGCGTAAGTCGATTGATGTATCTTCAAACGGAATGTGGGAAAGAAAGGCGTGTTTGGAGAATTCTTGTGTGATGAAACTGTTCATGCTGTAACGTTTACATTTTTCTTTTCTGCTTTTCAAGATGAGATGAACGGCTCATTTCGATGTCTAGAAGGTTAGGCTTGCTAGGTGCAGCTGGGTTCGCAACTTTCTTGGAATTTCACTCTTGTCTTTATTACTAGGTGGGGCTTTTTGTAGAAAATAACTTTCTCATACTTTTTTAGCGCAATCGCATTGAGCAAATATTGATTTGTTAAATCGAGGATGACGAACGTGGCTTAGAGTAACTACATGAGAGGCTAACATGACAAGTCGGGATTACTCCTGTTCAAGTAACGTTATATTCGAAGCAAAATTTCAATCATCAAATGACAAAGCAGGGCCATACCTCATACCCCATCCGTGCTACCTGACTGCGCTTCATCCTTCTCCATTTGAGCCTTCCTCCTCTTCTCTGCCAACTTCTGCCTCCACTTCATTCCATCCCTCATAACCCATAGCACCACCGGCAGCAAAGCCACATATACAAGGCCAATAAATGTAAACGCCCAACCAGGGTTCATGGCATGACACATTGGCAGAATGGCCGCCGATCCACCCGCACTCATCAAGCACCTAGCGAAATTGACCGCCGCGGTAGCAGCAGCAGGCTGATCGCGATGCAGGTCTATCAGCAACCCATTTGTAACATTAAACGCCGTTGTGATAAAAAAGCCCATGATGAAAAGCGCCGCCTCAGGACCTGCAATGTGCGTCTTGAAGTGCAGCGTCCAGCCAAACGCGACGAGGCCAAAGATACCAAGAATATGCGCGGGAACCAGAACCTCCAGGCGTGCACGCTCAATGTTGAAGTTACTTAGATCCTGTTGTCTGCCGGGTGTGAGGACCATGCCGACGGCTTTTGCGTGGCGTCGGAAATTCCAGTCCACTACGCGTCCCATGCCAATGGAGGCGACGAGCGCAGCAACGCCGTTGGAGATGTAGCATAGACCGATGTTGAGTTCGTCGAGGCCGTACGCTTCATAGTATAAGTCGGGGATGGCGGCTATGGTGATCATCATGCCTGTGAAGAACAGACCGTTGTAAAGAAGCAGGATTCCGGATTCTTTCTCCATTAGGATACGAAAAGTAGCCAGAGGATTTGGCCAAGCGGTCTTTCTTTTCGGCAGTCTGGATTTGGCTTGGCCGGGCGACTTGTTTGCGAGCTTTCGCTGCTGGATGCAGCTCACGATAGAGCGGTTTACACCTTGTGGTGGTATAGACCCGTTTCCTACTACTTTACGACAGGTTTCCGGGAAGAAAAAGGCGAAGACTATGAGGAGGGTGCCGGAGAATATCGCGAGGAACCAGAAGATGGCGCGCAACCAAGATAGCGTGCTAGAAGGCCACCGATCGTAGGACCAAAGGCAGGACCCATCAAAATTCCAGCTTGGGTGTAGCCCATATAAGTGCCACGTTCCGCTGAGGTGGATATATCTGCTACAACAGCCATTGATAGCGCGATGGCAGCTGAGCCACCGATTGCTTGGACCATGCGCAAGAGGAGCAGCGCAACGTAGTTTGTCTGGAGTGCGAGGCCAATGTTGCCGATGCAGTAGATGACAAAGCAGATGATGAAGGTCAATCTTCGCCCACTGTTGTCAGATAATGTGCCCAGAAAGGCTGGAGCTATACCTTGCGCAATCTGTGTGGGTGTCAGCCATTGATTGTACAATCGGCCTGTGCAAAAAAAAAAACGGAGTAAATTGTGAGGGCTACAGGTACCCAGACAGTCCCAAACCGTCTAGGTTATGTCCAAGCCGAATGAATGGATTTGTTCACACATACCATGAACGTTGTCAGCGAGATGTTGACCTGTACAGGAGTAATATTCAAAACTTCAGATATGACATTGAGTGCCGGTAAGAACATGGCGGCTCCAAAGGGCGATATCAAAGCGGAGATGGAAACAAGGATTATGATCCATATTTTCATCCCTCTGCTGAAGATTGAATATGGTTCTTCAGGAATTTGCTGCTTTGTGCCATCCTCTCCAGCTGTCTTTTCGATGTCCAACTCTTGGCTTGCGTCCTTATCCTTCACACCCTCTACATCGGCATCGCCTGCTGAGTTACTGGAGTTCACCATACCAATGCCGTCACAGCCTAACCAGAATGATAAGATGGGGTTGTAAGAGCGCGAGTAGACGCCGAACGAGTTCAAACGTGTTTGCAGTTTATCGGATAAGTAAACGGTATCTCAAAGATGGAAGGATACCGGATTCAAAACGCCGGTTGGACACATCATGTGCATGTCTCCACAGTTGACGCATGCATGCAGTCGCCTCTGGATTGTGGCGCTAATAGTACGGGATGTGGAGAGGAGGACGCCATGGCTCCTTCAGCCAAACTCGATAACTCTTTCAGGCAGTATATGTGAACTAAGAAACTTGGTATAGACTGACGATGAGAGGGGTTTTGCTACTTTTGACCATTTACAGTACATGATCTGCGTCTGTAGATCCGCGTTGATAGTGTACAAGCATATTACTTGTACAAGACAACATGGAGGAACGAGTCATGTGGCCCAGGGGTGCCGAGGGTGCACAAGAAAAGGCGTTCCCCGGAGATAATAACTGTAATAGTTATTACCGCGCAACGTCGGGTTGTACGATATACCGAAAAGCGCCACTCCCGATGTTTGTTCATGCGAAACGACGAATCGACAATTAAGACAAGTTTGTGAAGTAAAGTCTTGTTTCTGCCAATCCGATGAATATTGTGTTGTCCCGCAATTTTAGGCCCATGCCAATTCTGCACCCCTATCATACAGGTCGATTTTAGCTTAGCGCAATCCGGAAAAACGTACGCACTTGAGCAGAAATGCTTGCTAGGTAACCATAGTAGTGTAGAATCTTGGTAACTAGAATTGAAAGTTCACATGCTTTCCCCGGCATGCCAGTAATACGCAGCTGAAGTTGTCCGTGAACGCCGCCATCATGTCTTCATCAGACTGCATTTTTTTTCTTGAAACATCATGGCCAAAATTTTGCACTAATTATACTTGTCGTCGTCGCCATGGAAAAACCGAAGCACAGCTTTTGCCACCAGTAATCCATCATGAATCCAATCGGCCCTTTCGGCAGCCTCGCTAGCATCCTCCTTACTTATACTGCCACTCTTCACTCTCATCTCAAGTTGTCTCTTGACCATTTGCTCGTCAAACTCCATATGTCCTTGTGTGGTAAACAGCCTCTTTTGGATATACACACCCTGGACACCGGTATGATCGCTTGTACCCCAAACATGCACTTTTGTGCCCTTGGGCAACAAGTCTGTTGTTTCTGGCGAAGGAGGATTGACGACGTGGTCCAGATGCATTTGGTGGAGATGGATTCTATCTTCTGTTTCAGGAAGATTGAAAAGCTCGCGACCGATGGAGGAAAGTTGAATTGGGTGGTGTGACAACTCCCATTCACCGTTTTCCTGTGGCTTTACGGTGGATCCAAGGGTGCGGCAGAGAATCTGATGGCCAAAGCATATGCCCGTGAAACGGATATCTGGGCGTTTCTGCCAGACATCTAAAGCCTCGGTCAGTCACCAATTCAAACCGACTGTAGAAATACAGTGTACAAACCTCGTATGAATTGCATGAGTTTAAGGATCCACGGATCGTCGCCATGTGCGTCCCAGCAACTGCCAGTGATCAGGATGGCATGAATGTCATCTAAGATTTCTTCTGGCTTGGGCACTTGACCACCCTCTGGTTCGACAATATACTGCATGGTCGTTTCGATGCCAAGTTGTGGGTCATGCTCGTCACCAGCCTTTTTCAAGAGTTCACCAAGTACAACTCCGAAGGAACCGATCTCTTTCTGAGTATCGGGATGCGTCTCGTCCGTCTCGAGAACAAGCATGCGCACCTTGTCCGGGTGGCTCGAGATGATTGTGCGGTTCTGTGAGATTGGTGCCATTTTTGTGGTGTATGTAGAAAATGAGCGTGATGAGAAAGAGGAAAAGAGGTTTGACGAATTTGAGCACCTAGAAATAGCAGCTCGGCGCGTCCCAGTTCCAGCAGGTCTCTTGGAAAGTAATGACGTCTGCCGGTAGCTCTTTGGCACAACGGCAAGAGCGCGAACCGGCTTGTGCATGATCGGAGAGAGATGAAAGAGCGGCGTTTTTTTTGTTTTTGGTTAGCAAGAAACACTGAGCCGTTTAAAGGTTACTAATATAGTAGTACCGTCTCTCAGATTCCATCTTGGCCGTGTCATATCTGTATTCCAGTAGCTCTATGACCAGCTCGCCCTTTGACGTCATGCTGCCCCAGTGATTTTTCTACTACCTGTAGGCGGGATCCAAAGTTGAACGTAATAGCGTTGTCTTGGAAGCGTTGGCAGACCCCAAATTCTGGGCGATTCCGGTATAACGCGGAACTAGCTATGCAGGTACTCAGGATCGATGTGGCGACGTGGCTGAGCGAAGGCATCTAATTGGTCTATTGGTTGCATGACTAATATCTAATTGTGGCTGCAAAGTCACCACCAACTCTACTCGACGCCTTTGCCCTTCAACTTCAGATCCTCCGGGTCGTGTGGGGCCTCGGCCTTCTTGCCGATTGACTCCTTGCCTGTCAATAATTCCGTGAAGGTCTTGCGCAGCGCTTCAATCGCTTCTTCTCCAATCTGGTAGTGCACAACAAGTCTATTACTGCCTGTTCGGACTCCATACCTCTCCGCAAGCTCGATGAAGTGATTCCGTTCAATCTGGTGAGCGCCCAGGTCCAGCCAGACCATGTTGGTGTCTACTGGGTACTGCAGCTTACCGCCCAGGTCGGTCCACAGCTTTGCAATCCTCTTTGCATTGTTATGCGACTGGACGAGTTTCCCACCAAGGAATGTCTCTTCAATGGCAACGCGCATCGGAGCAGCAATTACACCCGCTTGGCGCACCCCTCCACCAATCGACTTGCGAATCCAGCGGCTGCGTTTAATGAAATCCTTTGTGCCGACGAGAAGACTGCCAATCGCGCGCCGAGGCCTTTGCTGATGCATAGGCTGATGCTGTCGAATTCGGCGCAGAATTCTTTGAGGGTGCCAGCACCTGCAGCTACAGCCTCCCACAAGCGTGCACCGTCCAGATGCATGATGATGCCATGCTGGCGTGCCCAGGCAGATATCCGCTTGACTTCAGAAAGGGGCATGATGGCGCCATTCAGTGTGTTTTCGAGGGAAATCATGCGTGTGGGGCAGGCATGAACGTCGTCTGAGAGCACTGCGTACTTCTGGATGTCTTCCAGGGTGAGGTATGTACCGTTTGTCGCATCAAGAGATTGGACCATGGCCTGAGACAAGGTGGCTACGCCTCCTGCTTCGTAGTTGACAATGTGACCTCGTCGGTCCACAATCACAGCGTGTGGAGGACAGGTAAGATGTGCCCGAAACGCCACCTGGTTGCCCATGGTACCTGAAAGAACTAGCATCCCCTCTTCTTTTCCGCTCAGGTCCGCAATGAAGCGTTCAAGAGACAGTGTGGTAGGGTCCTCCATGAAGACATCATCGAGCAGGGTGCACTGCTGAATGGCCTTGAGCATAGCCATGGTTGGTGTTGTGTGCACATCCGAACGCAAGTCAAAGGCGGCTGGGTTTTTTTCACTGCCCCAGGCCATGCCGTCTGCGGTTGTGTCGTTCCGTAGGTTCTTGCTGCTCATAGCAGCATACTGGTCAAAGTCGCCCATGCTGAAACGTGCGGTCGATGTATGCAGGTGGCGTAGAGAAAGGCTCGCAGGGCGGACAACAGGTGTGGCAACGGATCGAAAACTCGCAATCAAATTGAGTCCTTGGAGATGTGTGAGGTCAATTGGACCGTGCGTGGATAGGTCCACGTACTACAGATGCGCCGGGGGAGATATAAGAGTGGCTGCGGCATTGCTGCTGTGTCGAAAGTTTCGCAGGGCGTGCGGCATGTCGAGAAGCGCGCGGAGCCGAAGATATGCGAGGGGTGACTTTTCAACACGGAAGATGCTTGACTCCGATTCGCTAGGGCCTCGTCTATTCCCGGTTCTCTTTAGGAAGGCGACCATGTAACGTACATCGCCCTCGTCACCGGCTCAGATCCTTTGCAAACCATTACCTATGCGAAACTATCGGTGTGTAACTCGTGCCATATCCCCTCACTATCACTAGCCAGCTGGGGTGTCCCTTGTCTGCAAAGCCCCTCCTCCAGGTTCAACACACCACACCAGAGGGCACATTGCAGATGCTAGTAGCGGGGTGATGCTGACATTGCTCCTGTCATTACTTCTCAGCCAGCATTTTTAAACGTAATAGCTCGGTGGTAACTCTATGTCAAATCAAATTGTCAGGATACACGTATATCCTGTTGGGAAGGGCTACAGCATCGTTACGATCATTGTCTCCCTAGCTGACAATGAAGTTCAATAGTCGACGCCATCCAGCAGTATTACGTACACACCTACCGTTTAACATATCAGGTGGGTTTGCTTTCTTGGGCTACATTTTTCATGGCTTAACTTCTGCTTCCTCACACCCATTCGTTACATGTGGAGGCTAATCTAGCCTCATCTGGGAGAAAGCGATAAAACGGTGTGAGTAAGGCGTCAGGCGACATAATCAATAGGTTATTATCTTGTATCAAGTCTTAAAACTTTGATAGTATGCGTGTTAGACGGAAGCACTAAACCATATTTTAATAGTTCAAAGGAAGCCCAGACTACACAGTGTGTCGAGCCGTGCGAAGCCTAGCGGATTGAGAAACTCTGCCAAAGCCTTTTGTCTGTATCAAATCAATCCTAAAACTGTCAGAAGAGCATCTTGTCAGTTGACTGGGTTTACGATCCATATAATTCTCTAACTCCTTACTAGACAATTCAATAAAAGATTAGGTAATCAACAATAGCATGATCACAGTAAGATATGGCCATAAACAAGCAGAACAACCATCAATGTCAGAAACGCTTCGACCGTGGTAGCCAGCTTCTGCAATGTACTACACCCGACACAGCAATCTACATACGTCTTCCAAAAAACAATTATACACTGCATCGTCGCGCTTACACCACCAATCAAACCTCCTTGACATATCTAGCTTTCCTACGCCCCATGCCACACCATATGCAAGTATCTGCACCCTGTTGTCCGATGGGAAACTTGGTATCACAGAGAATCGTCCGGGGGCACCGGCGCGGTCAAATCTTATCGACAGCGAGCCGGCCCGGCGTCGTGAGTAACTGGCATACCCGGTTTGCTACCTTTCTCAGGTTTCGTAGCATGCAATGACATAGCTAGTATGTGTATCAAATTTGAGATAATGGTGTCGACAAATAAGGTGTTATGTGGGGTGTACATGGGGGTCGATTAGCATGTGGGGGTTAGGCAGGGTCAAAGGGAGCTAGAGTGTGACTTGAAGAACGCTATGGAATAGTCGCAGTCTGTGGAGCTGTTCTGAAAACATGGAAGCTTTGTCTGTGAATCGATAATTCTTCTTGAATGAGACGGTTTGCATATTATTAGCTGGTCGTAGCAAATGTGATGATGTCCCTATCCATGCGATACTTGTACCGGAGAAACATGCTACATACGTCACATTTGGAAAGGATATAATAAATAAAGCCAGTAACGTTAATCCAAGCGTGCCGTGACGCAGGGTGTAACGAGATAGTGATCGCTTCGGGGCCTCGCTATTTTTCACTTGCGTGATTATTGACCTGCAGTCAGTGTACCAATCTTCTAGAACTGTTTCTCTTGCATGACATCAACCTTCAGTACGAATTTTCGTGATATTTTTCTTGCTGCTGATCATTTTTTTAACAGCCCACTTCTAGTTTGCAATGTAGACGGTCTTTAAAAGGTTCGGAGTGGCTGCTAGAGAGTGGAGTTCTCTAAGAATATATTCCTAACATCGAAAGGGTATGTTTATCTGTAAATTTATAGTCTGGTAGTTTCGCTGATAAAAATGATGCTAAAAGCGTCCTAGCGCGTCATGACTCGATAGTATCTTTTGGTTCGCCAGGTGCCCGTAGAAGCGTACTTAGATATCAGTGTACTATGTCGTAACGAATTCAAGAGCAAACTAAGCCCACAGTTACACCTTCTCATGCTCTCAAAAGCCGCCCATTTATCGTTGGCAAGAGGGGCCCTTCAGCAGAACCACATCCGGCTTTTGCTAAAGGTCAATGACGAAGCCAAAGTGCGATGATCAACAAAGTCATATGTGCTGGGAACGGCAGAGGCTGCTGAGGCGACTAAAGCTAAAAGAAAATAGAGGCGAACTGACGTCATTTTGTGATTAGTGGAATTATTTCGTCGCTAGAGCACTGGCAAGCTCTCACGGTACGGCGCGCTTGAGTTCACCTTTTCCGTCCTGTATCAGTACATGCCAGGCAACATCAACTCGCTTCGGGTCTTTGCTATCCTGCTAAGCCCGTAACGCCAAAGCCGCGCTCAACACGGCCATAACTGCTCCACAGCCTTGCGACTGGCGTTTTACATGCGGATGAATCCACAACCACCCCGCCTAAGGCCTCGTGCGATGTCGTCGCCAAACCAAGAAAACAACACAGCGCGCTCGGCTCAGCCCGCGCATTTGGTAATGCTGTTTTATTACCGAGACATCTGAGCTGCACGGCTATCCACCGCCCTCCCCTTACGCCAACTTCTACAGCGTACGGTACGGCCACCACGCCTTTGTCCTACTAGGCTACCACATCGAACCTCTCGCGCCTCGTTTACGCCACGTGCCCACCACACACCCATACGAGTCGATGCGTCTTCTAAGGTACGAAGACGATGGCCGTCTTACCATCACCAGCTTCGACGATAACGCGGTATCCCGATATGCGATACTCTCACATACCTGGGGGGGCAGATGCAGAAGAGGTGACTTTCACGGACCTTACACGAGACAGCGGCATCCACAGGCCTGGCTACAAGAAGATTCGCTATTGTGGGGGACAAGCACAGCAAGATGGTCTACAGTACTTCTGGATCGACACATGTTGCATCGATAAGTCGGACAAGGCTGAGCTCTCTTTGGCTATCCAGTCCATGTTTCGCTGGTACCAAAACGCAACAAAATGCTATGTATACCTGTCAGACGTAGCGACAGAAGAGAAGGCTAGTAGTTTGTCTACCGAGTTTACTTGGGAGCCAGCGTTTAGGTCAAGTCGATGGTTTACACGTGGCTGGACACTCCAAGAGCTTCTTGCCCCGAGCACAGTCGAGTTCTTCTCTCAAGAGTGGACAAAGCTTGGTGATAAGATATCGCTCAGGTTATTAATTAAAAAGATTACTGGCATCCCTTATGAAGCACTTGACGGAGCTCCTCTTTCCCGGTTCAGCGTTGACGAGCGGCTGCGCTGGAAAGGTGACAGGCAGACCAAACGCGAAGAAGATGCATGGTACTCATTGTCGGGCATCTTCGACGTTGAGATAGCGCCAGCCTACAGCGAAGGGGCCGCCAGCGCATTTAAACGTCTAAAGGACGAGATTGACGGGCTTGAAATATGCATTCAAAACATACGCAACACGGATCCGCGTCATGACAAGCATCGCATTGAGGATACAAAGGGGGGATTGCTAGCAGACTCCTACCGCTAGGTTCTCAACAACACCACTTTCCAGCATTGGCAACAGAAGCCGAACAGCTGACTATTATGGGTAAAAGGCGATCCCGGCAAAGGCAAAACAATGCTGCTCTGCGGCATTATCAACGAGTTACAGGGCTCGATGCCCCAAAGTGCCTTGCTGTTGTACTTCTTCTGCTAAGCGACCGACGCGCGTATTAATAGCGCCACGGCCGTGCTTCGAGGGCTGTTGCATATGCTTCTAACTTAGCAACCATCGCTTGCATCCCATGTCCGCAAGAAGCATGGCTAGGCTGGCAAGGCCATTTTCGAAGACGCGAACGCCTAGGTAGTCTTAGTAGAGATCTTTGAGGGTGTGCTCTAAGATCTAGGCCTAAGAATAATATATCTAATTATTGACGCGCTTGATGAATGCGTCACTGATCTGCCGAAACTTCTAGAATTTGTCGCAAAGCAGTCATCTGCGTCTTCTCGCGTTAAGTGGATTATTTCTAGCTGTAACTGGCTAGACATTGAAGTATAGCTAGAGAAGGCAGGACATAAAGTAAAGCTTAGTCTTGAGCTAAACGCGCAGGCAGTTGCGGCTGCCGTTGACGTCTTTATACAGCAAAAGGTGAATCAGCTAGCGCAAGAAAAGCAATATAAGACTAAAGTTCGACACGCCGTGCTCCAACACTTTAGGTTAAACGCTAATAATACTTTCCTCTAGATAGCGTTAGTGTGCTAGAACCTTAAAATAACCCTAAAGTAGAACGTGCTAAAGAAGTTAGCTCTATTCCCGCCTAGGCTAGACTCTTTATATAAGCGGATGGTAGACTAGATAACCAAGTCTGATAGCACCGAGATCTACTTATAGGTGCTGGCTTCGACTACGATTTTATATCGATCTGTTTCGGTCCCTAAACTTGTTGCACTCGTATAATAGCTTAAGGAATTGGACGATCTAGAGTCGGTACGGGAGGTTATCGGCTTCTATAGGTCATTTCTCACCTTATAAGAAGATACAATCTACTTTGTGTATTAGTCGGCAAAAGACTTCCTCTTTAAAAAGGCTTATAATGAGGCCTTTCTAGATAGAAGTAAAACCGTTCATCGGACGGTCCTCTTAAGATCGCTAGCGATTCTATCGAAGATATTATATAGATATATATATAGCTTAAAAGCGCTAGGATATCCTATTAAGAACGTCTAACTACCTAAGGTAGATCTATTAATTGTATTACGGTACCCGTGTATCTACTGGATCGACTATCTGTGCGACTTAAAGCCCGCGTCTTTAGAAAAAAGAGTAGATGATATGTAAATTCTAAGCGTAGTTAAAGATTTTCTTAGAGAGAAGTATCTTTACTAGCTAGAAGGACTTAGTCTATATAAGAGTGTAGAGAAAGGCGTTCTCTCGATAGAGAAGTTATGGTCACTAGTGTAGGTGCGTTGCAAAGGATGTATATGCCTTTAGCTTAGCCTTGATGCTAACACTAGCAGGAGATATGTAAATAAGAGAGACTTGCTCAGCTTGTAGAAGACGCACGGCGGTTTATTATGTATCATAAAGGGGCAATTGAGGGCTACCCTCTTCAGACCTATGCATCCGCACTTATGTTCAGTCCAACAGGTAGCCTGATAAGACAGCTGTTCCAGCACGAAGAGCCAAAAGCACTTACTATCAGGCCGATTCTAAGTGAGGAGTGGAGCGCTTGTCTGCAGACCCTGGAGAGCCATAGCAATGTGATTGTATCAGTAGCCTTCTCACACAACTCGACAAGGTTGGCATCCGCGTCCTGGGACAACACTGTTAAGATCTGGGATGCGAGTAGCGGCGCTTGTCTGCAGACGCTCGAGGGCCATAGCAGTTTTGTCAGCTCAGTAGTTTTCTCGCACGACTCGACGTGGCTGGCATCGGCATCTGGGGACGGCACTGTTAAGATCTGGGATACAAGCGGCGCGTGTCTGCAGACGCTTCAGGGCCATTGTGGTCAGGTTAGCTTAGTGGCCTTCTCGCACGACTCGACGTGGCTGGCATCGGCGTCTGGGGACGACACCGTCAAGATCTGGGATGCAAGCAGCGGCGCCTGTCTGCAGACGCTCAACGTTGGCAAAACCCTTGACAGTCTCTCCTTTGATCCGACTGGCTCTTACCTCTATAGTGAAATAAGAACTATTGATATTCAGACCTTAAAAATTTCTATCAGGACAGATACCGCAGAACTGGCGCTGTCTTTATACGCAGATATTAGCTTTAGCTCAGATGGTATATGGATTCAGCATGCTGGCAACAACATACTATGGGTACCGTCAGAGTATCGATCATCAAAATGGTCTGCGAGTGGGACGGTGATTGGTGTAGGTACTGGGTCTGGAAGAGTGTGGTTTTGTAGTATAGACGTTTAGATAGGTCGGTTTTATATATTTGTCGCATTAACGCAGAAGTCTGTTCTTTCTTTCTTTACCTCTTTCTCTTTAATTCTCTTTATGATGGAGATGTACGGGGACGCACACCAACGTATAGCCTTTGTATTTGCGCCTAGAAGTTATGGAGGTGTCGTTATGTTATGGAATGGAATGATTCTAGGTTAGTTCTTGCTATGTCTTAGCTTCTTCTACTAGAGAGAGGTCATGAATGACTATGAATATATAACAGGGCCTTAGGGCACGTGATTAGGTATCACGATGTAAGTGAATTAAGCATGTTGAGTTACACACTCCTACAAGTTTGATAGCAGCCAAATTCGTTGCTATATAGCATTCGGCGACATCTAAGCACGCTACTGCATGCTAACAGCGCGCGTCCTGTGGAAAGGGTTCTAATGACCTTGCTATCTGCGCGGAGAAACTGCCGGAACGTGCCTATTGTACTCTAAGTTGATCTTGCGTGACGGTAGTCTCAATCTTTGCTCTTTTGGCTCTCTCTCTCTCTCTCTGGCCCACCGGAGTTCTTGCAAATATATACTATCGCAAACAGACAAGGGTATATTAAAGAAGAGTCGGGGGACACCGTTAACCGAACGAGCGACACCACAGTTAACACGTCTTTTGGCGTTGAAGACTGGCCTGCTCAGGAAGTAAAGCCTCTACATTAGATGGGCGTTGTATTTATTCGTATTCGAGAACGCTTAGGGTAATCCGAGGGGCCAGAAGAGAAAGTGTCCCGTTATACCATGCGTCCCGACGCGCTTGGATCGACGTTAAGTCAAAAACCTGACCCGGAAGTGTTGCAAGAAAAGAAATCCCCCAGAGCTCTAGATATGTCGAAAAATCTATCAAAGAAAAGATTTGTAACAAGGAAACCGAAAGGTTTCCATTCCACCAACCCAATTCAAACCTCTCATACAGTTCTCACCACCTTCAACCCGGTGCTCTCAGCAATATCGTAAATCGCACTCACCACTCGATCTACGTCCTTAGTCTTGAGCGGAACCCGATGGGCTCCCTCCCACTCCACCAGCGTCGCTGTCCCCTCTTTACAATATTCGTCCAATAACTTCCTATGCAAATGAAGTCCTGGATCCGCCAAACCGTGTACATGCAGCGTTGGCACCGTGAGCGTGGCCTCTTCATCTACCTCGGCGCAAAACTCAAATCCTTCTGAAATCTTGCCCGCGCTCACCAGCGCCTTGCTGCTCAGAAGCCGCGGGTTGAGATTACTCAGCGGGGCTCTTCCAGCCAGCAGGATGCCAAACCGCCATTTGATATCGGGAATGCCAGTCGGACCGGGTGCTACACGTTCTGCTGGGCCTCGTTTCCTCGCTTCGTTTTCTCGTGCCTGTTGGTCGAGAAGGAGACTGGCTGATAGCTTTGCGCCTTGGCTGAATCCCATGAGGCCTACCCACTCGCCTGTTCCACCTTCTTGGTCGTCGTCTTGCATGGCAGTGCGCATGGCGTATCCAATCTCTTCGATGCAGGTTTCCTCGTCCACCTCTGGTTGCGAAGGCTGCCACCGCAGCCACCGCCGAAAGGGCGCGTAAGCGCTGTAGACACCGATTATATCTGGATGTGGGTCGCAGAAGAAGGGCGCGTCGGCCCAGACGAGGCGGAACGAGTGTTGCAAATGGCGGATGAGAGAGCGTGATTGCGCCTCGAAGATGGCAGCATTGACGCCGCCACCGTGAAGACAGAGAATACGTGGAAACGACTTGTCATCGGGTTTTACCGAGGGTATCTTAGAAGGAGGCGGAGGGGAAGGCATATGCACAAATCCAAACGTATTATTCTGGGGTAGGAGAGATCGAGACTGCGAGTAGGTACGGTGTGTTGCGGTTATTGAGAAATGCAGAGATCAGAGGCACATCTCACACAATAACAAAGCAAGGGCGTCTCGGGGCATATGCGGGTCAGATAGCATTTAATTCCTAGTTTCAGCGTTCCTGCTTCAGGCCGAGGGTTGCAACAACTTGGGGCTGCTTCGGAGTCCGAAGCCTGGGTGAAAAGCATAGCTAATGCCATTCCTGCATGCCACGATGTTGTTAAAGGAAAAAGTCATTTCATATGCACGATGCACACTGCCACATCACCGTCCGGCTCTCATTCCCGGTTTCGTAGGAGGTGGTAAGAAACGGTTTCGCATTGAAGGCAGGTGTGTCGAAGGAATAAAGATGGGCGGGGAACCGCTTCGGCCCAGGATTGCGCTAACATCAACGTTCCGATGTTGGGCTTCGTCATGGCCGGCACTAGGAAATTGGCCTCAACGGTGAATACAGCATTTCCAAACATAGAATCACGAGGAAATGCAGCCTTGGTCGCATTAATGACATGTGATGCTGTAGTGACCATAAGTAAGCGGTATCCGCCACATCATATACTTTGAAAGGACATGTTGGAAGCAAACTAACAAGCATAAGATAGTGGTAATTACTCAAGACGCATATACAACGAAGAAGAACCTTTTCACAAATGTGCTGCTGTTCTACGCTCGACAACTATGGTCGCGCAAGTAAACGATGTCGCATCACCTACACCAGATGTGTTTGACAATAACCCCTCTTTGTCAAATCGTTCATGACTGTGTATTTTCAACACACCCGCTTTCTTCGCTATTTGTAGAGCGCCTGTCGGACAGTCAAGGTTCAACTAAGACCACGACCACGCCAAAGAGAACTCCTTAGTAGCCGCTACGCCTTCACAACAGGGCGAGCGCTGTGGCTTGCTTCACCATTCTTCCTGCATCTGTTCTTGTTGCTGTCTAAGCAGCCGTCTTGGATGCATTGGCAGCGTACTGCGAGAGGAACTGTGGATCGTTCTCGAATTCCTCCTTGACCTGAAGATTGTTAGTGTGAGTGCTGTGGCTTGGAAGCTGAACCCGGATTTGCTGAAGGCTTTGGTAACGCCCACGAAGCTATCCAGCCTCGGTTTCAGAGCCACTTACAATATCAAGTCCACCTACGAGCTCACCATCAGCCCACAATTGAGGAAACGTGGGCCAGTCTGCGAACTCCTTCAAACCCTGTCTAACCTCGTCGTCGGCCAATATGTTGAAGAAACCGTAGCGAATGCCTTTCTCACGAAGGATGCTCACTGTTTGTCGACTGAAGCCGCATTGCGGCGCGCTAGGTGTGCCCTTCATGAACAGCATAACCGGAGCTGCTTTGACAAGCTCTGACAATCTTTGGTGTAGCTCCTCCTTACTTGTCGGTTGCTCGCTTGGGGTCTGTTCGGGTGCGGTCTTGGGATCTTGTGCGCTATCGCCGTTCTCTTGAGGCCGTGTCACGGTTTGTGCGGGGGGTAGGCTGGACTGGCCGCTGCCGGCGCCAGCATGCTTCTCCACTGCTGCTCGTACTTTTGAGGCGTCTGAGCCAGAGACCGTCTCTAGGGTCTTGCCACCCTTCTGCAGAACAATATATGGGACCGCTGTCACATCGTAAGCCTCGGAAACTTCTGGCAGTTCTTCGGCGTTGATGGACAGGAAGGATATGGGCGCATCGGCTTGGTATGTGCTAGCGAGCGTCTTGAGTACTACAGACATCTGCTCGCATGGCTTTGCCCATGGTGCGTGAAAGTAGATGACGGCGAGTGTGGAGGCGGGGAGTGCGGAAACGGTGGATTGGAATGCCGTCTCATCGGGGATCTCTTGCAGAGTAGCCATGGCTGTTTTTGTGTGGAATATAGATGCGAGTGACGGGTGTTTATAGTGCGAGCGGTTTCTGAAAGACAATCTGATTAATATTTAGTCGCCGCCCTGCAGAGGAAATCACGTCAGAGGGGCGCCGAACTGCGGAACACTCCACCCCGCCATCGCGTTATCAGATCGGCAGGATTGTTTCTCCGGCGCCGGCTATCGTTGGAACTTTTTGTTTCCGCCAAGATTTCGAGAGCAGCATCTCGACCAACGCAAGCAACACAGCAACGACTCCACCAAAATGCTGAAGCAAGCGTACGTGAACTGTGTCGCGGAGTCTTTGAGATCAACATGTACTAACGAATTTACCTCAGCAAGCCCAAGACTGCCCGCGCCAAGCGCGAAATGAAAAAGCGCGAGCCGCAGCAGCACGAGAACCCCAAGACGACGCTGTTTGTCTCTGGCCAAAAAACGTCGCAAATCCTCAAGCTTGCCGTCGCCGACCTCGTCACTATCAAGCGTCCCTTTGTCGAGCGCTTCACCAAGAAGAACGATATTCACCCCTTCGACGATGCCTCGTCGCTCGAGTTCTTCTCCCAGAAGAATGACACCTCGATCCTAGCCCTGTCACTGCACTCAAAGAAGCGACCGCACTGCTTGACGCTATGCCGCACCTTCTCATACAAGATGCTCGACATGCTTGAGCTCTACATCAACCCTGACACGTTCCGAACGCTGCAGCAATTCAAGAACAAGAAGCCCTCCCTTGGTCTCAAGCCCATGATAAGCTTCCACGGTACAGTCTTCGAAGACCCCAACCAGACAAAGTACACGCTAGCCAAGAGCCTTTTCCTGGACTTCTTCAAGGGTCACGATACAAACGAAGTAGATGTCGAGGGGTTGCAGTACCTTGTTTCCATCTCCGCTGAAGAACCTTCCGATGCCCTTCCCAACCCGCCGGTCCACCTGCGCTTCTATCTCCTGCGCACAAAGCGCTCTGGTCAGAAGCTTCCCCGAATTGAAGTCGAAGAGATGGGACCTCGCATGGACTTTACTCTCGGTCGCGAAATGTTCCCCGATCCAGACATGCTCAAGCAGGCCATGAAGACACCCAAGGGCGCCGAGGCCCGCACCAAGAAGAACATCGACATGAACGCTATGGGTGATAAGACGGCTAAGGTTCACGTCGGCAAGCAGGACTTTGCCAACCTGCAGACAAGGAAGATGAAGGGTCTCAAGCGTGGCCGAAACGAGGATGAAGATGACGAGGAGGTCGGCGTCGAGGATACCGCAAGCGAGGATGATGAGGAGAACACCCCCAAGAAGATCAGAGTGTAAACGGCTGTGTTTGGTCGATAATGCATTCTGAGAAAAAGAGTCCGCGTCGAGGAGCGTACGAATATGTATTCACTGCATTGGCTGGCGTTAAACGGTCCTGGCGTTCAAATGTTGAGCGAGACTATACCATTTGAGTCTTATATGGAGACAGCGTCCTTGGGAACAAAAGAAGTTGAAGAAGAGAAGAAAAGTTTAATCAAAAATGTAACGCACTCCGAACCTGTGCATCTCAAGATTGCCATTGTGAAAAATAAGTCGTGAATTCTTAACCAGGAGAAAAAAAGAATTGCGATAAACAATACAACACAAGTCTAGTCATCATCCGCCTCATCAGCCAACAGCCACTTGGCCCTACACTTGACCGCCGCCGTTCTAACCTCTCTCTTTACATCATCTAGCGCAGCAATCAATCTCTTGACGACCTCCCTCCTATACCTCACCAAAGTCTCCTCTTTAAACTTATCCGCAGCTAGGAACAAGCACTTGAGCGCCGCGACCCTGACACTCGGCGGGGGAGGCGGACCGGCGTTTGCATTCTTTACAACAATCGCATTCGCAAGAAGACGAGAAATGAGTGCGCCTGCGTGTTCCTCGAGGACTGCGGGCTTCTCGGCAAGAGTGTTAGTAAGAGTTCCGATTGCTGCCTCCTTGACAATGTCGACCCCCTTGAGGTCGAGCGACTGGAGAAGCAGAGTAACAAGTTGTCCTACTTCTTCGACGACAATGTCGAATGGCATCCACCTCAGTGCTCCGCTCAGTGCAATTAGGTAGTTTGGCTTCGTCTGTGCGTCAGCGCCGCGGAAAGCTGCTGTGATGTTTGGAACTAGTAATGCAAAGCTCTTGTGCTTGTGTAAACCGACGATCTGGCAGTGATTCTCCTTGGTCAAGAGATCATCGGGCTGCAGTAGGGCTGTGAAGCCTTGGGCTACTGTGCTGCCATATTTAGGGTGCGATAACAAGGACAGCAGTGTTGGATACAATGTATTCAGTGCTGGGCTGCTGCGCAACACAATTCCCTTCATACAAGCAAAGATGATGCGTATCCGTGGCGGGTCCAGTTTCTCTGGGTTCAGGAGATCGAAATCGGCAATGAGGGGATCCATGCATGTCTTCAATGCAGCCGAAGTATAGTACTTATTAATGACGAGCGACATTTGTCGAAGCGATGCTGACCGAACCGGAAGAGATAGTGTGGGCTTCTGTGCATAGTTTGCAAGGGAAGATATCAGCAGCTGCAACTCGCAGGGAAGACTCGTATCTTTGCGGAAAGAAGCCAGAAGATGCGTCGAAACGATCATAGTCTTGTCGATTTCCGTAGCTGCGCTGGTACTGAAGGGTGGAAGTTCAGCTTGTGGTGTGCCACGGAACAGTGTGTATAGCTCGGCAGCAATGATGTTTTGCTGATCAGTAGGCAGATATCTGATAATTAGGTTACAGATACGACCGACAAGGTCTATGGTTGTTTCGTCGTTGAACGCTGCCGGATGCGACTCGTCTGAGCTCGATACGCGCTGTATCAGCGGCAGTGCAATATCCTTGTAATACGTCGAGCTGCCTGCACCTTCTGAGAGCTTCCGTTCGCCCTTCTTGAGCGCATATAAGATTGCCGAGAGGAGTGCGACAATGTACGTGGAAGAAGCATGCTGCTGAACCGCTACACTGAATTTGTTTTTGAGGCGTAAGATAACAGTGTCAAAGACTTGCTCTTCGCCAGCAAGCTTCGCAAAAGCTTCGAGCACAGTTGAGTAGCCCTTGGATCCGTCTGCGTCCGTGTCCGGTAGCTGGGCCAGGAAAGCTGGGAAGGCCTTGTCAACAACAACTTGCGGTTTCTGGTGGGCGATCTCGACAATGCCATTGATTGCCATCTCCTTGATCTCATCTTTTCCGTATGACTCTTCGTGAACAACGATGGTATGTAGCAATTGAACGATCCTGCCAACGTCCTCGTCGCTCAATAGTCCTCGAACCTTGGATAGCTGGATTGACCCATCGAGACAAACCAATCGGAAAGATACTTCTTTGACAGGAGCTGTTTCGAGCCCATTTAGCATCACCTCTAGAGCCTGGTCTCGGAATCCAGCTAACGCATTTTTACCGACCTGTTCGCTGCCAGGTCCCATAGTCCTCCAATTACCGTAGACATCGATATTTGCCTTCACCAACTGAACGAGAACCTCCAATAGTCCCCTTCGCTTAGCCATGGTATCCGCTGTTTGGAACAAAAGGAATAGGTTTGGTAACACTCCCTCCAGAAGAATGCTTGTGACTTCTGGGGACACATTAGCAAGACTTTGAAGGAAGCGTGCAGAGGCTTGCGATTGTTTTGTTGGGGCGTCCTCGAGATGTTCATTGCACTCTTTGATGACGGGCTTGAGATAGGCATTGAGCGATCCCGGTGTGCCCTGGGCCAGGGTTTTTGCTATTGCGGCCAGGGCTTTGAGTGCCTCTTGTGCAAGGTCCTCTTCTTGCATATTGAGCACCTCAAACTTCAGAGCATCCCATAGCGTTATTGCATACAACGACACCGTCCTTGGCCCATATTCTGTTACGCAGGCGGTAATCGTTGTTAGCACGTCTCGCTTTGTGTTCATAGATGTAGAGTCGAGTTTGTCCAGAAGCGCAGGAAAAGCGTAGGGAGCAAAGTCCGCCGTAGATGCAATGCAGACTCGCAATCGGTCTTTGAGATCCTGGGCAGTGATTCCGTACGGATCGTCAGGGGGTGGTCTGAACGTAATCGGGAAGTAGTTGAAAACGGCATCAAATAAATCCTGCGCATCGCCACCAATGCTCCATTCGGTCATTGGCACCCTCAATATCGAGAAGACAACCATCAAGTTCCGAGGATCTTTTTCTCCGTCAAAGTATGATATGAAACGCGCCATGAAGTCGGGAGTCGCATCGTGGTGGGCTCGGAGAACTTCGCGGTACTTGGCCATGAGAGTGTCTATGAGCTGTAGTACCGGGTATCGCTCGCTCTGCTGTTTGTATTGGCGGAGTGGGTGTGTATTTGAGAGGAGCGCTTCGACTATCCGAACAACCCGCTCATCGTCCCATTTTCCTAGCTCTTCGAGCGCCAGTAATGCCTTTGCGCATGACCCTAGACCTTCGCTATCTTCGGTTCGGGAAAGGGTGAAGTCGCATAGAAGATTCCCTAGTGTCTGATATTAGCCTAGCTGTCTTTATTGATTTGCCAATCCCTGAATCCTGCACTGATGTGCCATATCCATCTCAGCCTGGCTCAAATTGAGAGTGTAGGAGTCGCGGCGGCTCATACATGCACAGATGCTTCATTGCTTGCATCGGAAAGGGTTTCTCAGCTTACGTACGCTGCTGTAGAGACAAGACCTTTTGTGGAGTGGAAGCGAGGACCTCTGCGAGATATGACATGGCTGCAAGATATTAGCATGGCGTAGCAGAGGAGACTTCAACACCGCAACCTACTCTTGGACCGCACCGCCCCATCTTCGCTGTTCAAATACTCGCCAAGGTCAGTGACCAGGCTGATGAGCTTCAATTCGCCATTCTTGAGTCCTGTCCCTCTATCAGCACGCCATGCCCCCCACTACCTATTGCCCCTCCGGAACACTCATACATACGCGTCGCGCTCGCCTGAGCAGTCGCAGTCGCCTCCTTCTTGTTTCTGTCAAAATCCAACAAATACTTCTGAATATCTGACATTCTCACGTTCGGGGAAATTGGTGGAATGTATCAAACGTGGTGTCGTAGAAGCACGCGATACACACAAAGTGTGCTTTACAAACCCACACTTTCTACCATGACGTTACGGAGTTGCGGAGCTGCTGATTGGCCGGTATCGGACAGTGGGGCCCGTCCGCCTGCGCGCAAAAAAAAAGTTGTAGGAGGACAGCGGTTCGGCAGGTGAAACAAGGTACGAGTTTTTTAGTTCGTCCAAAAAAGATATCAACTGGAGAAATCGCCTTTGCGAGGTTGTCTGTTCTGACACTCAGTATCCCCTTCTCTGAGTTGTTACTCCATCCCGTCTTGCTTTTCCCCAGAAATCTGCCCCCCCTCCACCCCCAAAAATTTACCCCACCATGGCCGACGAGAAACCCCATTGCAAAGTCATCCTCGCCAACAACATCGCCAAGGGCCTTTTGGATGAAGTGCGCGAGGGCCTGACAAAAATTGGCCGCAAGCCATTGCTCGTGGGCTTCCTGTCGAGCGCCGATCCCGCCGCCAGAGTCTACGCAGAATGGACCGGCAAGACCTGTGTTGAAAAGTGAGCAACAACAAACTCGTTTTGCCAGCCACTGCCCCAACAGACCACCTCCCCTTATTCCAAGAAGAAGAAAAAGAACAAGCAGAGGGCCATTTTAAAATCACTAACATATATCCGTCTCACAGTGGCTTCGCTTTTGAGCTCCGCGAAGTGGACCGCGAGGCCCTCGAAGATGCCCTCATCGAAGCCAACAACGACGCCGCCGTCGACGGTATAATCGTCTACTACCCCATCTTCGGCAATCGCCAGGACCAATACCTGCAGCAAATCGTCTCCATCGACAAAGATGTCGAAGGCCTCTCCCATCGCTACATCTTCAACATGTACCAAAACATCCGCTTCCTCGACGCCGCCGAGTCAAAGAAGAGCATCCTGCCTTGCACCCCGCTGGCCGTCATCAAGATCCTAGAGTACCTCAGGATATACAATACCATTCTGCCGTACGGAAACAGACTGCACGGCCGCACCATCACCGTCATCAACAGGAGCGAAGTCGTAGGCCGACCGCTCGCCGCGCTGCTCGCCAACGACGGCGCGCACGTCTACAGCGTCGACATCAACGATGTTCAGGAATTTACGCGCGGTGCCGGTCTACGTAAACGCCGCCACGAGGTTGTCGAGAAGCCTGGCTGGACTCTCAAAGACTGTCTCCCCCTCAGCGACGTCGTCATCAGCGGTGTCCCAGGCGACAAGTACAAGGTGCCGCTGGAGCTTATGCGCGAAGGTGCTGCTTGCATTAACTTCTCGAGTGAGAGGAATTTCACGCCAGAGGTTAAGGAGAAAGCGTCTATTTATGTGCCTGCGATTGGAAAGGTTACCATTGCAGTGCTGTTGAGGAACTTGCTCGTACGTATTTGTTACAGGACATATCGCATGATGACAACGGTTCACTAACACGTTGCTACAGCGTCTCGCTCAGAACAAGATCGATGCTGCTGCCCAGGGTGTCGAGGAAACGTCCTCGGCGGAGCCCGTCGTTGAATCAAAGGCATAGACGGAATCCACCGTCGTCATCATCATCGTCAGAAAAAAAAAAGTCTCTTTTGATACCCTCCTAGAAGGCCAATGCGCCACCCAAAAAAGTCATTTCATGGCCTGATAAGTTTTCTATGCAATACTCAAAGTTTTGGTACTGTTGCTCTATAAAACAACACCATTTGTTCACCTCACTTCGCCATGCGTTGTAAAAGCGTAGCAGACTTACTCAAACACAGGGACTTTAAAACAGCGTGTCATGGATTTGAACATTTGGCACTCGAACTTCCCAAACCCAATTAGATCGCATTTCTTCGTAGAGCTAAACATTGCAATAAATCCCCAAAAAGATTTTAGACGAAGCCTCCCAGGCAAACAAGACATCATTACCCAAAGTAAGCCAAAGACACCTTGGCTATGCAATAGAGAAGAAGAAAGAAAAATAACTCCACATTTGACAAGAGTCGCAAATAGATTCAAACATTATCACATTCTCCAGTCCTGTGCCAACGGTGATCCGAAGAGCTCAATCAGCCTCTACGGTGCTTCCGGTGGCATGGGGACGGGTACACTTTCAACCTTGATTTCTGTCGGTTGAGGCTCATAAACATCGCCCTCAGCCTCCTGTGCCGGCCTCCTGGGCAAAGGCCTCTCCCTCTCTTCGTAATACACATACTCTTCAGGGCGGCTGTTGTATCTCTGTGCTTGGGGCCTTTCGTACTGGACTGGCACGTAGCCATAAGGCTCTGGTTCGTAACGATGGGGTTGGTGTGGCATATACGGGCCCCGTTGCCTGGGGTCACCCCGCACACGAATGACTTCATACTCACGGATGGGGTGGCCATACTCGTCTACATAGACTGGCGGTGGGCCGCGAGGTTCATCATATCGATATCTTGGCGGCGAGTATGCAGGAACGTGTGGATGCATGCGATCCTGCACTGACACATATCCTCGTGGGTGACGGCGCGAGTGAGAATAATAGCCATCTTCTTGCCCATTTTGATCAATGCTGTGCTCTCTGGAATATTCCAGTTCGTATTTATGCTCAGCATTGGGCTGTGGGGTCTCTTGTTCATCCAAACGACGGCGCTGCTCCTCGTATCTTCTACTCTGCGACCTACTCATGCTAGATCCGCGGCCATATGGGTCGTCGCGGGCGACGCTCATGTACCGCGAATAGCGAGACTGCCCACGATGTTCGTAGGGTCGGTCTCTGCGACGATGGGGTCCAGGTCTTCGTGGCGGAGGACCACTCGGACCAGACATTGGCATACGATGTCCATTAGGTTGATAGTCATCGTACCTGGAGCTGTTGGAAACGGTGGATGGAGCTCTAGGGTGCGGTGGGCCCAGCGGGCGAATCGGGGCGTTTGGTTCCCCTGGCGCAGGAGCATCTGAAGGCGGAGGCGTGTAACGAGCTCCTGCTTCATTCTCCTGTGGTGGTGCAGGAGGCTCGGCTTCTGGCTGCGGTGGTGGCGGAGGCTGAGGAGGTTCGTTCTCTGCCAAGAACTTGTCTGCTGCCGACTGTCCCTGTGACGGGCTGGCATCGCGTGGTGGACGCTCGTTCACATAGCGGTACTCAGATGGACGGTCGTCCTCTTCGTAGTATCTGACCGAGCGTGGGTAAGCACTATACTCCCGGCTGCCATGACTTCCCTCACGTGGGTGTGCGTAGACAATGTCCTCTGGTGGTCCGTAGTATCGCTCCTGCTCCCGGAATGCTGTTCGGCGACCCGTGTAATCGTCATACGCAGGGCCTGCATGGAAAATCCTTGGACTTGGGGCATACTCTACGTACTCACGCGAGTGATGGTACCCGTCATCCAGATGGTCCCTGGGCATCTAGAGAATTGGTGGTTAGCGCTGACGGATTTTGCGATGTGCTTTTGTGGAACTTACATAGTACCGGGGTTCAGCATAGTGATGCCCTCTGCGCTCTGCCGGTGAGCCCTCTCTGTAGAATCGTTTCCCATTCATGGAGCTTGATGCATCACTGGTTTCGCTCGCGTGAGCTGGGCGATGAGGTCCGTACGCAGTGTCAGGCGGTTTCGCAGGCAACGACGGATTAGCTTCAGCTCCAGCCACGATCGAACTAGCAGTGGCTCCACCTGGTTCGCCTGGAGCGTTGACTGTGCTAGGCGCCTTTTCTGTGTCTTTGGGGCCAGAGGAAGCGGGAGAGGCCAAGCCATGGCCATGACCATCAGTCACGTCAATCTTGGGCAATGGCATGGGAAACAGGCTGGGAAAGACTGTCGCAATCATGAGGAGCTTCTCATCATCCATACCTACAGCGTGGATTAGGCCAGAGATGAAGCGCTCACTGGGGAGCTCAATCATGTTTTCTTTCCAATCAAGCCTTGCAGCTGGAACTCCATGACCAGGAATGGGTTGCTGATATGGAAGGTGTTGGTTCCGGAAATGTATCATGAGGTTTAGCACGGTATAGGTTGTCCTCTCTTCAGATTTCGAATAGAAAGAACCTGCCGGATGATGTGCAGACCCAACCTGGCAGGCTTTGCATGAGAGTCCAGGCGCATTCTTAAGTGCTTTGGGTATCTCATGGTTGGAGAGGGCATCGATGAAGTGATTCAAGTTAGGTTCGTGGTTGAACTCTACGTGAAACTTGGAGATGACTCGATGCAACAGTACATAAACCCGAAGACTATTTGGCATGTCCTTGATTCCCGAGGTCCGTTTCCACATGTCCTGAGTCATTTCGATAACGGTACTTACTTGCTTGTCAAACGAGCTAGTACTCTGGCCAGTATCTTCTGTACCGTTGGAGACGGTCTCAGGCATTCCATGGCTAGGTGGCGGCATGTTAGGGGGAGGAGGTGGTGGTGCTATGGCATTGTTGATCATTGCTGGAGACGTCAAGTAGGGGTTCTGGGCAGCATGGGCAGCATATCCTGGAGGACCCATTGCCTGGTGTGTGTACACATCCACAGGGGTGGCATATGGTTGCGGATAATCCAATCCATTCATCGAGCCGGATGGCATCTGTGGTGGAGCAAATGGTCCTGCATACTGGTTTCCATAGTTGTAAGGCCCGGGGCTCGCTTGTGGGAGGTGCGTTGGCATGTGTGGGGTAGCTGTGCCCGCGCGTGAGTATCCACCATAGTAGCCACCATACCCACCTGTGGTTGCCGCGGCGTAGTGAGTAAGAAGAGGGTTCTTGACAGACAAAGGCTCCGGATGGAATGGTGGCTCCTCTGGCCACTCGGCTTCTCTCCAGGCAACCACAACGTTTCCAGAACTGAAGGCAGCGGTATGCTTTGCGCCATAGTGCTGAACAACACCTTCAAAGCCATAGTACTTGTTGTTGTGTTCACAGCCATTTCCATAGCAAAGGAAGATTTCCTTGCGGAACGGTTCCGTTAGTGGCTTGATCTTGTTGTCGTATACCCACTTCATGTTCTCCAGGACCAATTTCGGTCGGGAATCTGCATGGTCAGTCGAATTCGATGCGCCCGGCGCCGAATGGACACCATCACTTTCTGCCTTCTCGGCATAGAAAGTGCGCCGCACGTGAGCAAGCAGGTCAGCTGCAAATTTCGGGCTGTTCTCGTGAGTGACGGCCTGGCCATGATCCCATGTTCGATTGATGAATTCCTCGGCAATCGCATCAAGTCTGTCGCGTATAGGGCGTTGCGTCTCTTCCCAGTCCCGATCCATTGCTTCTTTGGCCTCTTTGGAATTCGCATCAAGATGACGGCGATCCTGGGATTTGTTGTTGGAAAGAGAGGCTGCGCGAGCGATGTGGTCAGCCTCTGCTTGTTGGGCCGCAGGCAGTTGGGCTATCAAGCGGGGTTGGAGGACACTCCATGCATAGTCGTTCATTGGCTGTGATATTTGGATAGCTGCCTTGAAAGAATCCATGTGGCGCAAGATGTTGGGTGCAATTGGAGGGTCCATGAGCTGACAGCGACGTTCTATGTCGCTTTTCCGAGACGCCTTGGCCTCATTTGCATCGTGCAAATTCCTCTGGCCAGACGGGGTAAAGGCCTGTGGTGGAACTGTGGGGGGTCGCGCTTGCGCGTGTTGCGACGATGGGGCTACCGCTGTTAGGTTGCGAACTGGAGGGGTGCTGTCAAGATGTCGAGATGTATTGCCATGTCTGGCAGCAAATGAGACAGCAGAACCATACTTACTTGCTGGAATCGGGGCATGAATTATAGGCGACGGTGTTCGATGCGGGGGTGATTTGGATGAATGGTTGTGTGACGTGGCGGCGTGGGAGGGAGCTGCAGAGACAGCACGCTTCGCCCCCATCCTATGCTCGTCTACAGACTGGCTCCTGGCCTCCCAGCGTTCCCAGTTTTCCGCAAGCCTCATGCGCTCTTTCCCTCTGGCGTCGAGGCCTTTGGACCACTCTTCGGCTGCCGCAGAGCCGCGGCTGAGGGCGTCGTTGAGTTCGTGGCTAATGTCGTCGACATGCTTCTTGTAGTAGTACTTTGCGATTTCGACGTGGGCTGGCGTTGTCGCAGACTGCAGTAAGTAAGCGGGGACGTAGTGCTGGTCGTTGGTAAGAAGGGCGAAAGGCAGGGCAGGTCGCAGGGCAGAGGCGGCGGAAAAGAGAAGGCTCGCATCCTAGACAGTCAGTCGCGGCTCGCTGGATGGCCGTAGTTTTGCGTATACTCACCGTCTGACATTGTTGGAGCAGACACGGCCCACAAGCCCTGATGGCGAAGGGCCAGATGACGCGCACGCCGGCTTGGCCGGGGCCCTTTTGCCATATGCGCTCGCCTGGAGAGTGAGAATCAAGCTTGTTACAAAACTGGCACCTGTTGGACCAGGCCAGCTGCCACATTTGCAGCTCAGAAAAGCCCGGGAGAGGCTTTGGGGGTTTTGTACATAGTGCATTGCGGGCAGAGGCCCACAACGATTCAGACTTTAGGAGATGCAGACGGCCAGCGCCCGACTTTGAAGTCGAGGCGGTGCGCACGTCTGTGAGATAGCAACGAAAAGATCGATTGACCTGGATCAATCGACCGAGATCAGCGAGGGAACAAAAGGAGAAGATGTGCTGCCACAGCTCTGGTGGTAGCTTTGCGCAGCACGGCAGGGTGCTGGCGAGCGAAGAAGACGACGCGCGACGGTTGCGCTTCCTGTCATGGTGGTGGGTGGGAGCATCCTCATCATCCGCCTTGCGCTTTACCAGCGGCGGCGCATCACTGTGGACAGCAGGAGCAGCAACAGCAGCAGCGGGCTGCGAAGGGTTTGCGTCGGAGGCATAGAAGTCGACCGACGACACGACGCTCGACTCACGATCCTCCATGGTGGATGATAGCCGTGCTCAAGCATGCCAGCCTAGACGAGCGCCATAATGGGGGGGAACTGTTGTTGGGGATGCTGGGACAGGGCTAGGGACATAAAGACCGGGCGACGGGTCGTATCATGAGCGCACAGCGCGCGAAGCCAGCGTAAAGTATGTAGTGTCAAGCAGCGGCAGGTAGCGTGGAGCAGCGTGGTTGGGAAAAAGCGGTGCGATGCGTGTGTTGTCGATGGCTAGGTGGATGGTTGTCGTGGCAGAGTGGAGGTGAGAGGGCCGGCTAGAACGCAGCTAGGCGGCGAGGCCAGCAGAGGCAGGCAAGGCGCGAGGCGGCGAGCTGCACGCCATTGCCAGCGTTCCCCCGGGCCCGGCACAGACTCCCCGCCAAGCAAATGACATAGCAGCCCAATTGCATGCTTGCCTGCGCCGACTGAGACGGCCCTGCCTGTGACGGTGACTGCTGTCTCCAGTCTCCGTCTCCACCGGCCGCGCCTTCCTCGTTCTTCTCCACCACTATTACTACTACCACTCCTGCTACTAACACCACTCTCGCCCCTCTCTTTCCCTTCCCCTCCCCCTCTCTCCCCCTCCTCCCCTCCCCCCAAGCTTCGTCACCCACGACGACTTGCTCTCCACACTCCGCCCACCATGGCCACGCTCAACACCTCCACCAACGGCCCAAACATCACAAAGAGCTACCAGAACGTCGTCAATGCCCCGGCGCCCTCGGGCCCCCAGGCAAGCTCTCCCACATACGGCCAATGGGCCGTCTTCACAGTCACTGCCCCGCTCGTCAGCGCCTTCCAGCATGACAGTGGAAAAGAGAGCGTTCTCAAGGTCCAGAGCACCGGAGGTATGTAGCACTCTCTTTCGTCTATCCCAATTGCTTGCCCAGGTGCCTCGAGAGGCCGCGTACCCACGATTGGGAGCTGCCTAAGCTGTGCCGGGCTGTCAGCCCAAGCGCAGCTCCCGGCACCTTAGCAAGCACCACGCATCACGGAACCCCGAGGTTACAACAAGGCATATTGCTAACTTCCTGCGCAGAAGGTGAACTGGCCGACCTGGTCGACGAGTTCTCAGAGGGCCGCATTCAGTTTGCCTTTGTCAAAGTCAAGGACCCAAACTCGTCGCTGCCTAAGAACGTCCTGATAGCTTGGGTGAGTTGGGCGCTGACATCGCAGAAAGCATAGCACTAACGCTCACACAGTGTGGTCAAGGCGTCCCAGAGCGGACAAAGGGCTACTTCGGCAGCCATCTTACCGTCGTCTCAAAACTTCTGCATGTATGCGCGGTCCCCCGGTCCCCAGGCTCTTACCGCGCAACTTCTAACTATCCCAGGGATACCATGTTCAAGTCACCGCTCGCTCCGAGGACGACATCTCTCCCGAGAAGATTGTCCAGAAGGTTGCCGATTCCTCGGGCGCAAAGTACTCGGGCGGCGCAGACATTCCTTCGTCAGGCGGCCCACCTCCCGTTGCCAAGAAGCCTGTCTTCACACCCACATCGGTAGGAGGCGCAGGCTCAGGCTTCAACCCATTGGGACGTTCGCGCGCCCCTGCTCCCAAGGCCGCTGAAGATGGAGATGGCTGGGGTGCTGATGCCCCGCCCGTCACGAGGTCGCAGCTGGAGAAGGTTGGAACCGCATATCAGCCTACCAAGGTCAACATGGCCGAGCTCACTGCAAGGAAAGACGATTCAACTTCAAACGATCGCCCAGAGGTAGTCAAGGGCGCATATCAGCCAGTTGGAAAGGTCGACATCGCCGCTATCCGAGCTCAAGCAAAGGATGCCAAGGACGACCGGCCAACCGTGGTCAAGGGCGCGTACGAGCCTGTAGGCAAGGTTGACATTGCAGCCATTCGTGCAAAGGCCCAAGCCGCCCCTCCATCTGGTGGATCAGCTCCTAACGACGAGGAAGAGGAGAAGCCAAAATCCCTTGCGGAACGATCAGCAGCCTTCAAGGCGCAGCCCGAACGCCTTACCAGCATGCCGAAACCAAAGGTTGCCAACAAGTTTGCAGGCGCCAGCACATTCACAGGCACCAAGGCTCCTACTCCTGGAGGATTCGGTGCTAAGCCTCCAGTTCCTGCGCCAATTGTCGGTGCAGCAAGCAAGACCTTTGCCGATGAGGGAGGAAAGACACCTGCGCAGATCTGGGCTGAAAAGAAGGCGGCCCGCGGCGAGGCTGTCCCAGCACCTGCTGTTGATGTTGGAACCCGCCCAGCTCCTCTTCAAAATCAGCAGAGCGGAGGTGGTGGATGGCAGAGTGGCTACTCCGGCAAATCCTGGGCCCCTGTACAGACCACTCGAACAGGTCAGTCCGCTGGCAACCTCAACGAGCAGCGGACAGGTGGTTCACCACCACCGCAAGAGGAGCCAACCTCCCCCGCTGGTGGTGTGAGCTCCCTCAAGGACCGTTTTGCAGGTGCTGCCCCAATGGGAGCACCAAGCTCACGTCCTGTGCCTGAGCCAGTAGCTTCTAGCCCGCCGCCTCTCGACAACGCGAGCAAGCCCAACGCAGGCATAAGGGGTGGTGTTGCCATGCCTGGCCTGCCTAGCCGACACAAGGAGCCAGAGCCAGAGCCAGAGCCAGAGCCAGAAGAGGAGGTTCCTGCAACTCAGCACCAGCGTATGCCTTCTCCACCCCCACAGCCTCGCAGCCCCTCTCCTGAGCCTTCTGGTTCACCTGTGCGCATTGCTATGCCCGTGGCTCGTGGAAAAGAGCCAGAAGAGATTGCTCCTGCTGAGGAAAAGGCACCACCTATGCCTACTCGCTCGCTGGACCAAGCCGCTCAGCAAGCCCGTGACGTCTCTCCGGAGCCCAAGGTTGAGGCCAAGGATCCTGCTCGTGGCGCCGGTGCTGCTGTTGCTGCTGCCACATTTGGTGCCGCTGCCGTGGGCGGTGCTGCTGTTGGCGCTGCTGTCGCCGCTGGTCATGACGACGAGCCTGCGGCCGCAGGAGGCTCCGGAAAGCGTGCAGTCATTCTTTACGACTACGAAAAGGCCGAGGACAACGAAGTCGAACTCCGTGATGGCGAGTATGTCACTGATATCGACATGGTAGACGAGGATTGGTGGATGGGAACCAACTCGCAAGGCGAGCGTGGTCTTTTCCCTGCCAACTATGTCGAGTTGGTCGAGGACGATGATGCCGGTGCCGCAACCGCACCGCCACTGCCCACACACCCTTCGGCCCCACAAGAGCCAGAGCCCGCCGCGGCGCCACCACAAGCTGCCGGTGGTTCAGGCCCTACTGCGACTGCTCTCTACGACTATGAGGCTGCAGAGGATAACGAACTGAGCTTCCCCGAGGGTGCCACTATCACCGGGCTGGTAAGTAATCCTGGCCCTACTGCTGGACCATACGCTAACATACCCTCAGGAATTCCCCGACGAGGACTGGTGGCTCGGTAGCTTCAACGGCCAATCGGGTCTCTTCCCTGCCAACTACGTCGAGCTCAACGAGTAAATTCACGTAGAAAAGAGAACTAGCCTCCATGGGCCATTTCTGTTGGCCCACGTAGGCACACGGGTCGCTCCATGTCGATGAGCTTGATCACAAAAAGTACTAGGTATTTTAGCCAGAAATAACACCATCAATCTTGATTGCATCTCTGTGCCTGAACGAGTACCATGGTTCGTGAGATTGTGGTTGAAAACTTGATTCTGTACAAGGAACTAGGTTCAGACGCTCTAACCACAGTTCCAAGATGCATTCTACTACATAATTAACATGGCGATGATTGATATGTGCATAGCCACATGGCCAACTCTCGACGCTCCCCTGTGTCCAACCCGATGTATCCCGAGGTGAAGTCTTACCTTTCTTTTGGGTGGCATTTGTTCTAGCCATAGATATGACCATAGTTGCTTATCGCGAGCATCTTATTAACAGTGGATCACGGTGTGCTTGCCTCACTTTGGCTTGAATATTTCCTAACACATATATCTGAACAACCGTTAAAGACAGTTCAAGCAGGTTCGTTCTATCACCATTTCTTTCTAAATCTCCATCTCAACACAAGCCCAAACACATGACATCCAGAGTACGTCTCCAACCTATACAGCTGCATTACTTCTTAATCAACTAACATACTTTGCAAGATACCTTTATCCGGGAAGGACTCTTAGTCGACACACAGGGTTATTTTATAGAAAGATGTTGGACCTAGACAGTTTTAGGTTCAAACTAGTCATCGTGGTGATCCTTCTCTGCATTCTATTTCTCGTCATTGACATCGCCATCAATGGTCTTCCCACTCCAGAGTCGTCATTAGAAGAGGAACACAGCGAAGCGGCCTCGGAAATTCCTGCTCTTGAGACACGTCTTGCCTTCGCCGAAGCACTACTCTCCAAGACGCAAAAAGACCTTCAAAAAGCCAAGGACGACGCGACCAAGACGCAGAAGCAGCTCAAAGAAGGGCGTCTAGGGCTGCGCGCATCAACCGAAGAATGCAAAATCCTACGCGGCCGCCTCGAACGCCTACAGGCCGAATACAAGAGCAAGATGGACGAACTGGACAAGGATCGAGACAACGAAATTGAAAGCTACACAGACATTGCTTCGAGACAGGCCGACGAGCTCGAAGCTAACAAAGCCACAATCCTGCTCCAAACGGAAAACCTCGCCGCAAACAAAGCCACCATCACCTCGCAAGCCGAAGAACTTGAAGTCGCCAAAGCCACGCTTCGATCCCAAGCCTCGCAGCTCTCGGCCCAAAAAGCCATGCTTGGCTCGCAAGCCAAAGACCTCGCCATGGCTAAAGCAACTATCGAGCAGCATGCCCGCGATGCCGCTTGGCTGCATCGTGAAGTTCACTTTCGCAACGCGTTGTGTGATTCTTGGCGGGAAATGAGTTCCGCAACGGTGAAGATGCTGCAAGGGAGGATTGCCGAGGTGGAGAGCGAGAGGGAGGATATTGACAAGATGGCTGGCGCATTGACAGCCGCACTGTGCGATGTGGTTCGGTGGGGGATGGAGGAAAAGAAAATGGAAGAAGAGGAAAAGAAAAAGGTAAGTGAGGAGGAGGGGAAGGAGAAGGTAAATAAGGGCACTGACGGCGACGACGAGGAAGAGAATTGTGAGAAGGATGCAGAAGTGGAAAGAGGTTGCGAGGGCGATGTGCCGGTTAATGATGAGGGGGAAGAGAGCGGTTCTGAGGACAACATGGAAGATTGGGACCAGGGGTATGACTCTGATGAGTCATGTGAGAGCGATGGTGAATGGGTTTCTGAGGGAGATTATGAATAGAACAGAAAGACGGATACAGAGCAATTTCGTCTGGATAAAGATGATCAGGGATAGAGATTGGGGTTGGTTTACTTTTCTTCTTCTGTGTTTTACTTTCATGATAAATGGTCAATTTTCACTTTGACAATAGACGTATATGCTACAGTTGTTTGGTACTAAAGAGGACATGATTGAGAAGATGACGGAAGAGATGCCCAAAGTATTCCTGGCGAGCCTAGTAGAAAAACATGCGTACAAGAAAGAACGGTCTGTGAAATAGCATTTCTGTGAATACCATGAGCATACCAATGATCTGAATCGGGTAGGATGTAGAAAGTGTCATGAATAATAGGCGTGTGAAGAAGAGCATAATGGTGACAGATCTATACAGGTTTGGGACTCCGATTATGACGAGTAAAGAGAAGCTCCTACACAATAGGTAACAGCAGACAATACATCTGGTATACACCAACGATAGGCAAAGAAAGATTTGCGAGAGACAAAAAAGCAAAGTTTTCAGATTTAGTGGTCCAAGAGCTGAACCAATACATCACGTAATGTTGAGAGTATTCGAAACGCCACACCTAACCATACATTGAGAAGGATTGAATGATGAGTATAAACAGCATGATTGGAGCCCTGAGCTTCATCATCACGATAGCCTAAGAAGGCATTGCTGTAAATTTTAACGTATACTTCGCAAGTCAACAATGTTATGTGGTCAGATTCGGAAAGTCTGACATGGCCTGAATTCACCAAACCAGTGCCAGCTCCGTCTCTCCTTTTCTTAACCATGCTCAACCCCTTGAAATAGCAAATACTGCATACAGCGTATGCATTATTGCGCGTCCAATAAATTCTCCGCTGAGAATGCCGACATCAGCGGAGACGCGGTGTCCTGTTGTATCCGCTGTCTCGCAGCTGCGCAATGCGGAGACCCGAGATTCGCTTCTGCTCACCAATCACATCCCAACACGGCCGTACATCTATCCACCACTGCCACAAAAACTATGCCACTTCAATACGCAGATGCGCCACCGACTTCTGTTTAGGGCGTAAGATGGACCTCAGGCGTCAGCCTGACATGAGGATCTCGGGGAATGAGCTGAGCAGCGAGTCCGATGAGCGCCTCGCCAGGGGCCTGTAAAAAGCGTGAAGGAGCCTCTTTGTTATTGTTTGTCTTGGAAGATTCATAAGCAGCAGCAAACGAACAATTCCAGTCGTATTTCGAAAGTGAGAGACTCATCAGCTACACCATCGTGGTTGCGACTCAGAAGCTCATCGATCAAAATTGCAATCGCTCAACAACTTGAATACCACATCAGATTTACAACGCCATTCGAAACGCCAAGATGAAGCAGTCACTCCTACGAAAGACCGTTCTCATCTCTCTCCTCGGCCTCGCCTTTGCACAAACCAGCTCCTGGGGCGAACCCTTCACAGTCGATCCCACAGAAACGGCCGCTGCACCAACCGACGCTAGCCCAACCGACGTCCTGCCTTCACAAGTGGAAACCCTAACACAGGTCGATTCTATCACACCAGGCATCAGTGATTTCCCTACTTTGGTGCCTACTTCGTTCCCGATCTCCGACAGCGACTCAACGAGCCTATCCGATGATATCACCAGCCTGCCAAGTGATTCATCCAGCCTGGCCGAGGACACAACGACACTGGTGGTGAGCAGCATTGCTATTGGCACAGGAAATTTGACGTCGGTTGCCAGCACCATGACCCCGAGTGGCTCAAGTAGTATGCGCAGCACGGCGAGGAGCACACCAACTGAATCAAGCACCCCAAGCGAGCCGACTTCGTCAGGAAGTGTTCCATCTACTGGGGCTGCTGCGCCGATGCAGGGATACCAGAAGATGGTTCTTGTTGGAGCAATTGCGGGTATTGGAGGAGCCATGTTTTTGTAAGGACGAGAGACGGGTACCATTTTGGTCATTAGGCGTTGTGATATAGTGTTTGAGAGGATGGAGTTGCATGGCTGGTAATTTTGCATCGTCTAGATTGAAGGGACTGCATATCTTTCTAGTTTATGTTTTTCCATAAAATACAGCAATGGGCAGAGTTGAGAGGAGTAATAGTACATAACCAACTAAAGTTAGGAGATACTTAAACCAAGATAGTTTGCATAATAATTTGTTTCTCTTAACACAAGTCACACCAAGGCATTCAACAGGTAAATAGCGATAACAACACCATAGTCAGAACCAAGTCAAAGCCCTTACTTACCCAACTCACCAGCTCTTCCCTCACTCCACACCCAAGAATTCCACTTACGTCACAAATCCATCAATCTACCTCCGCACATACCCTCATGCACGCTTGGCCCGCACGATCAGCATCCTACATGAAAGAAAAAGTACGACAGCGTTCACACTTATGCACTGCACCGCCGGCCCCCAGCATCCCGCTAACTCTTTTGGAACCCAAAACACGACTTTGGTTTTTACGTACTAAATAGCAGTCCCTGCGTCAAGCAGCAAATACCCGTGAAAGATATTTTCTTTTCTTTTTTTCCTTATTTTTTTTCGTACTGCAGGCTCGGGTAGCGGGAAATACAACGCTCGCCCTGCATAGTGTCCGAAACACAGTACAACGTCTCAATCGTTTGCCTCGTAGCTACGTATGTAAAGAGCGAGAGAAAGAGAGAGACGGCAGAGGAAAACTCCTAACCGTATCATCGAATGATTCCATCACAAAGCAGCGGCACGCCGCGTACCAACAAAAGGGCTATGGTGTTTACGTCTAAGCAGACCATTCGCCCACGTCTTAGTGTGTTAGCCCTAGCTAGCTCGTATTTCGCATTCTCATGTCTACCGGGGGGGGGGGCGGCCTTTTTTTTGTCTACGTAACGAGGCGTAGTCTGGTGCACTCTGCTAGTCTAGTATCAACAACGGTTGGGTGAGAGAAAAAAAACGGGCGTCGTAAATAGCACAGCCGCAGACCCAGCTGAACGGAAGCAATACGATATGCTGCGCCGCAGCTGAGTAGAGCTGGTTATACGCAGCGCCAGCTTTAGGCTTCTTACGCTGCGACTCTGCTTCTTTGTTGGTAAAGCAAAAGCGAGCGAGCAAGTGTGTGGGGTGTGTGTGTGTGTGTGTGTGTTTTTGTATCCAGTACAGTAGCCAGCAAGTATACGGGCGTAGAAGGTAGAAGGAAATAAAAGAAGTTAAGATACAGTGTGGCGACGGGATCCTGCAGCTGCAAGCAAAAGCTGCATCTGTGTCTTGCGACTGGGCGCTGCGTTGCGTATGCGCCCCGCTGCGGGGGGCCGTTTGTTCATCGGCAAATGGTAGTGCAGAGTTGCGTAACCACGGTTCTTACATGGAGACTTAACTATGGGAGGGAAAGACCCTAGAGCGTGCTAGGAGGGGTAAGAAAGAAACTAGGCGTCATTCTTTTATTGTGCATGTGATTGAATGGAAAGTGGTGCGCGGCTGGGTAGTAGGCCGAATGGTTGGCGGGAGAAGCAGTTACGTCTTTGATGCGTTACCAGCGGCGCTTCTTACTTTTCGTACTACGGCATTGAGTGCAAGTGTGGTGGTACACGGTTGAAGTTGCTTGGCTGTGTAGCAAGGTGTGTTTCATAGCGATTGAGAAGAGAAAAAAAAAAGAGGCCGAGGTAAAGCAGAAGAAAGAAAAACGGTCGCTTTGTGTCAGATTTGGGTAGAAGAAAAAAGCACAGCGTGACGAGAGTCCCTGGTACAGTGGTAGACTAAAAGATTGTTCTCACGTGGAATGATCAAGGTTGTGGTTAGAAGGTAAATCAAGGGCTCCATATTATCATTAACTAGGCTACCGCTGCACAAGCTCTTTGCATAGCGTTGAAACCTTAACACCACCACTAAAGCCCTAAAAGGCCCAGAAGACGTCTGCATTACTCATGTTGACGATTGCGAAGCGTTGTTTCTTCCGAAGATTTATCCATTGATGATAATATCGTACATTTGGACAAAACATAAGACAGGATATCAAAGCGGTGCGGAGAAAATCAAGGAGAGAAGATGATTAGACGAGGTAGGCGAAAGCAGCAGCGGCACCGGCAATAGCGGCAATGGGGTTGGCAAAGACAGCGTTGGCAGCGTTGCCAGTAACCTCTGGAACGGTGGCAGTGCCGGTGGGGGTACGGCTGGCAGCAGTAGTGCGAGTGAGAGTGGCAGAGCTAACGGTGGAGTTGGAGGCAGAGCTGGGCGAAGGAGAGGGGGAGGCAGAGGGAGAGCTGGAGATCTCCATGCTGCTGGACTTGGAGGCCGAGGCGCTAGGGCTAGGGGAAGCCGAAGGGGTGGACGAGGGAGAAGCCGAGGGGGTGTTGGTGGTATCGGGCTTGCTGTCCGAACCACCAGTCAGAGGGAACTGCGCAGAGTAGTTGACAGTGTCACCACGCTTGATCTCCAGAGCGTAGTCGGACTCGTTGGTGAGGTCCTTGCTGGGGGTCCACTCGAACTTTCCGCCAGTGGCAGTGGCTTGAATGAAGTCAGCATATGCGGCATTAATTGATTTATATCAGACAGAAGACGTACTGGTCAGTGTGCCAATGGTGTCAAGGTTGTTGGAGTCTCCCTGGCGGAGGATGAAGGTGGTAGGAACATTATCCGCAGGGGAGTAAGTAATGGTGTAGGTGTTGCCGGCAACCACACCTCCAGAAGGGAACTGGTTGATCTCAAGGGCAGCAACGAAAGCAGCAAAAGCCGCAGAGGAGAGGACGACCTGGAAGAAACGCATGTTGGCGGTTTAGGAGGTTGTTGTTGTTGTTTTGATTAGGATATTAAGACGCGGTAGACTGGGGTAGTTGGATAGTGAATGAGTGACTGATCAGCGAGTGGGCGACTTGGGAAAAGAAGAAAAGAGAAGAGAGAGAGAGGGCGGCGCGGGAATGCATGAAATAAAGTACTGGCACGCGATCTGACGACAAGCTTTTTTTGACCGGCTCGAAACGCCATGATGGCGGCAGAGGTCGCAAATGCAAAATTGGGAGCCGGAAGCGGGCTAGGCCATGGGCTAATGGAGGATGGAGCTTATGCGACCCAATCGGTGATTCGCGAGCGGAAGGGGGACGAGCTAGGAGCATCCCCTATAATATTGCCTCGCCTGAGGGCGTCTGGGCACCGAGCGTGTTCCTTTGGCCCAAAGGACGAGGTGGCCAAGGTCAGTCCGTGGGGCGAGTGCTTGGATGGGCGCCTGTGTTGGTCCTTGGTAGCCCCTTTGCCCGCTGGTACCTCTGCGCTAGCCGCTTTGGGACTAGCAAAAAGCAATCAAATAACCTGGGGAAATTCAGGGGCTATCCCAACATGCATCGCGTTGCGCAACGGCACGACTGGGAGCGGATATTAATATGCAGCCTTGCTCTGAGCAGTCAATAACAACAACAGTAATAACGACCATAGTAGCGCGTTCGAGTGACAATCCGGGTCACGCTTTCGTCGCGGCCGTCTTGATTGTGTGAGTGGTCGGTGGGCAGCGCCAATATTCAACATAGTCGTAGATCGCTCGCCACAAATGACCACCACCACCACCACCAACAAGTTGCCGCCCCCAGCCTATAGTACACCAACAGCCTTCCATCCAATGCCCCACCAGTGCTTCGTGGATCTCGGTATGAACGCTGGTTTCGCGCTGCCAGGTCTCGACTAGTGCTGGGCAGAAACGTCATGTCTCACCCAGGGCGACACCACCAGCGCTGCGATCATCCTGACCCTGTCAACGAATACACCGACAAAGGGGCCGATCTGCAACGGGGGACATGACTGTGTCATCGAGCAAAGTTTATGGCCGGTACCATGCCGGTGATGAGCCTACGCCATTCGGCATGCAACGGAGCAGATGCTTTTTTGCACAAACGGGCCGAGGCTGCCATCTCCACTGCAAGAGATGGGTGCCTGAGCTGTGCTGTGTAGCAGCAGCAGCAGCAGCAGCAGCACGGAAAGAAGGATGCGCTACGGTAACGCGCCAGAATCAGATCGAGGGCCTGGAACTGTCTTTGTTATGGCGGGCAGGGAACCACATGTTCGCCATCGAGAATCCACCTGCTATTGACATGTCGACTGTGCAGTCCTGGGGCGCGTGCGTATGTTTTGCCCGTGCAGTGCGTTCAGTATTACTCTCTGCCCAGAGTATTTCCAAGACGGTTATTCATTCCCCTACCGCTTCAAACACGGCAAGACACCTACAATTTTGCCACCGCTCGTCTCAGGTGTCGTGACCAAAGTATGGACATCAACACGAGCCGAACGGTAACGGCTTTACCAGCCAAGACTTGCAAGATGCAGTTATAGTAACAGATGCTGGTCGTCGGCCTCTTGAGAAGTGCCGTATGGTCTTTCTGCGAGGCGCTCGCCGCGTCACCCACTTAGCCTAATACAGGATTTGCCTCAACTTCTTCTTCCCGTCGCTAGGGCTGATGGATACACAAGCTGTCAGCAGTGTGCCCGTCTACCGGTGAGATGCAATCTGGACTTGGACGTCGTTGGGCCTTCACTTTGCTCAAATGGGCTTTGCCACCATACTTGTCTTATGCTACGCTCCATGTCAGATGTGTTTGCTATCCTGCTTATACCAGTTTTAATCCACAGTCTAGAACGCAAGTTGATCGCGTTTTGCATCACTGCACAGAAGTAGCTGTCCAAAGTTCTTACCGACAGAGGTCTCGCAAATATCACCAAGATCTAGAGGAGTATTATATTTATCTTTCTCTCTTATAACTATAGGCTAAAGCCTTTGATTCCAAGCGAAATATTAGTTACTAAGGTACTCTATAATTTGTTTAAATAAGCTGAGTAGAATGGGATATCTAGCCTAACACTTTACTTAGCTATCCAACAGCAGTGTTTACATCAGTAAGAACTTTTAACAGTGGCTGTCAAATTTTCTTACCGATTCAAACACCTCTGTCAGCTGATTAAATAGAGTATTAAGCTAAATATTCTACAATGGTTATAACTACTGTTTATACAAATAACTTACAGAGTATTTTTTTTTAATACAATCTAGTCTTTGAAAGTAAGCTTTAGCTTATTTTCTATTTTATATCTTGATATTATCTACTAAAAAGTAATAGCCAGTATAAAAGAGAAAGATAAATACAATACTCAGCTGACAGAGGCGTTTGGATTGGTAAGAACTTTTGCCAGCCACCTCGGTAGAGAACCCAATACTCTCATTACATGTCCATTAGAACACCACACACCCCGCCCTCCAGAAAACATGCACGGCTCCCTCCCTTCCAGTCGCCTAAATAAAATCCTCCTCCCACCGGTCCTCACCCTTGATAAAGTCCTCGGCAACATCGGGAATACTACTCAAGATATCCTTTGACGAGCCCAGCTCAATCCTCAGCGGCGACATCGGCGTAGCATCCTTCTTGCTCTTTGCCCTTTTTTTCGAAGGCGTCTCGTCGACATCCAAAGCAGACATGGCCCTCTTTCCCTTTTTCACTGTGCTGGAGGGTGTAGTCGAGGCTAAGGGTTAGATATCAGCTCAAGTCGCTCGCAACATAACGAGCCATGCAAACTTACGACGTTTGGCAGATGATGGCACAGTCTTGAACTCTTCGCCCCCTTCGACACGCGCTTTTAGTTCCTTGGCCTTGGCGAGCACACTGCGGAACTCGTGCTGGAACGCACACGCGGATTTCTTGCCGTCGAGCGAACTCATCAGCTCGTAGTTTTTCATCGACAGGCTGGTTGTGCCCGTGCTGTAGAGAACAGCTGCAACGACGTCGGCGCTGAACATCTTTTCGCCTTTGTCGGCGGTGGATTTGGGTGGCATCGTGGTGGTTGGGTTGACGAGCGAGTCACGTGTGTTGAGGAAGTTTGGGCGGCTGAATGGGGTTGAGACGCTGATTGCGGTGGTAGAGGTGGAGAGTTGACTGACTGCAGAATGGAACGAGGGCCTGGACGCGCAGTTGATATAGGCGTGTGTCTCAGTGATAGATTTGTACAGTGAGAGAAGATTTTGTATAACCAAGGCAACAGTAAAGGTGAGAGATGATGAGAGATCGTAGAAGGTTTGGTGCACATCCCATTCACTCCCGACTGTGATATCACTCGTTCACACTCGTTGCTAAGCATGAATCAGACTATGCATTCGAAGCGACAAAGGCCCTAGATGTATAATTTAGTTTCCAATATCAACAAGTCTAGCATTTGGAGTTGCGGTTCGTAGTGAATGAGTTCAGAACACACATTAGCCATGCTGGACTGATTCAAGCGCTTGGTTTCTCCATCACCCTCTTTGGGCATCAGACATTGAATGCCTTCTCAATCACTTTGACATCAGATGCCTTTCCATCCTGGACCCAATCACCCATGTCCATCAGCCTGTCTCTCTGAGCCTCTAGCTCTCTATTCATGATGTCCTTGTCTGGATTTCCCACGCTCCGCCTCAGCTCCTCCATCATCTCTCTTGCTTTTTCCATTACACTCCTTGTGAAAGCATTGTCCTGGCCATGGCTCTGTGGCGCCACATCCAACACTTGCTTCACAAGCATCATGGCGATGAGACCCATGTTGACACCGGGCGCACCCACGCCCTCTTCGGTGCTTGCAAGATATGCAGCCAACATGGCCATCTGCCATGTTTGGACAACCCGAACAGGGTGGAATGGCACTGGGTATAGCTTGGGTAGAATATACTTGTATCTCTTTGCACAGTGCGACCATGCTTCTTGGTACTTGCCCAACGACAGAAGACTTACAATTAGTTCATCTCGAATCGAAGCATAGGGCTGGCGGTACAAAGGCCACCTGTTTAGCTCGTGGCACGCCTTTAGGCATCCTTTGAGAACCGGAGCCACTGCTTCTGCGTTACCCATAGCTTGAGCTTGCTCATACAATGTAAACATTTGCTCTTGGCTACTAGCCAAGGTCTGCATTTCCTCTTTGCTGACAACGTAGTCAGGCGCTGCTGGGACGAGCCAGTTATCTTCCTGATGTGTGGCCTTGTCCTGGCATTTCGCACATCGGCATGTGAAGAACCAACGTGCCTGCAGTTCGTCTTGTCGTTTTTGATATGGATGCGTCGTATCGATATAGGATATAAAAATCTCCTTGTCTTTCCTGATAGGTCGAAGCGTTCGAATACTGACTAGGGGTCCGTCCATCATGATGTAAGCGTTTGGATCGCACGAGTGGTTCATCTGGCAAAGCGTGGGGTCTACAATAATTCCCAAGGGATCCAGTGTCGGCGTGATCAGAGTCAGCGCATTTGACATGACCTTGTACAAGTCAGTCACATCCTCAGAAGCATTCGGGATCAACATACTCGGCCATACATTGCCGCAACAAAATCCTTGTCGAAAACGTTCTGTGGCAGTGCAAACTGCCCAGCACCCATGGCCATCATTTCAATGTTTTGATAGGTTCCGTTTCGTTTGAAGTCATCGATATGAGACGGTAGCCCACAAAGCAATTCCCACTCTTTGTCAGATATTAGGCCATGCTTCCGTCTGGTAAGTAGTTCGATGGATGCTAAAAATGCTTTCGGAAGCCCTCTACCCGCCATCGGCTTCAGCACCTTGCATTCGTGTTTGTGGCCACGATTCCACGCTTCCTTTTGGCAAGCCTAACAAGGGTCAGCTGATGATGAAATCGGCATGCAGGACCAGCACTTACTTTGCTGCAATATCTGAATCTCTGACATGCAGCGCATTTGCTAACCTCTGCACCTTCTGGTACATACAATCTTGTTCCTGCTGATGCGCCTTCGGTCCAGAGATAGCAGTTGGCGCAGGTGTCGAGTAGACGTTCGGTCTCCAGAGAGCCAACAAGCGGACGCTTGAACCTGGCAATCTCTTCGCCTGCGCCAAATCTTTTACTCGCGAATAATCCATTTCCAATGCTTTCTCCTTTGCTGTTCACGCACACATTCGACTTGGCAACATAGTACGGTGCTGCAGTAGCTACCGAAGTTTGTTGTTCATCTGACATGCTCTGATGCAACAATATATTGATAGTATGGCTTGGTATATATGCGGGGTTTGGATAAAGTTATCATTCAGGGTGTCTCGTGTAGCATCATTGTCCTGTATTCTGAAGCAGCTTTCACCACGCGAAATCGTGGATCTAGCGGAGCTAGGCCCGTTTGGGTTTGGTCTGTGTATCCCCTCAACACTACCACGGCGCCTGCAGTCGTCCTGCTCTTCAGCAATGCACTGCGATGGAGATAGAAAAGAAATAATGAATGGCAACCATGGGCTCAACGCAAAGTCTGCGTGAGGTGCTTTGTACATAACATGTGATGGGAAATATTAATACGTACTAGACATCTAGCTATTGCACACAAAGCCATCTTGATATACAGTCTTCTATTCCCATCATCATACAGAAAAGTCTCTAGCTACTACAAACTCAAATACCAATGCGTCTCCCTTGGTGTCACCACGGTGCAAACTACGAAACCTCATCCCTACCAAACAACACTTCGCCCCTAAATCTCTCTCAATACCGCTCCTCCATTGACAGCCCTAACCCGACCCCTCTGGAAACCATCTTACACGACCTAAGAACCCACTACAAAACTCTCAACCCATCTGCAGCAGAACACGCGCTCGTCCGAGATCTCGTGCACGACTGGAACGAGCGGCGCCTCCTCGCCTACTGGAAGTGTCTCGAGCACCATCCGCGTCGGGCTGTAGAAATCGTGCGATTGATGGGGCTGGACTTTGGCGAGAGCCAGACAGATGCGCTGGTCGCAAGAGCGCTGGGTAGACTGAAAATTCATCCGCGAAAAGCAAGGTTTGAGGTCGTGGCGCGGGCGCTGCACCAGGTGGGGAATGGAGATGAGGTGTTGGGATTGGAGGATCCGCAGTTCGTGTTGAGTTGTAGTCAGGTGATGGGTGAGGGTTTGTAATGGGGGGGTGAAGGATGGAGAGTGTAGGTTCTGATAATGGGGTGTTGGATTGTGGTGTTAAAGGAAGGCGAGATGGGAGGATAGGGCTTTCGTTTATTGTGGGGATAAAGTTTCTTGGTCTTGTTTATGCTACGACTTATGTCTTGAGAATTTGGCAATGTCAATTTTCTATACTCTGGTATGTTCAAGAAGCAACCTACTTTGCTCGAAATATGGCCGTGACGGCTTGAGTGACGCATCATAGCAACGCGATAGGGAGCGGAAGTTTAACTAGCCCTGTGCCAGTTAAGGCGATAGGTGTATGCACTACAACGCCTCTTCTATCTCAGTGTATGGAAGACGGGCATAAAAAACGAAGCTCTTGTAAAAACCAACTTACAGATACCTCTGAAGTCAACAATAATGTAGAGAGCAACTCGTCATGACAAGCAAGTTTGTCTGTGCATCTACTCTCACAAAATTTGACACTCTTTCACTACAAGATGCAAAAGAAAAGAGAGCGAAAAACCAGCCAATCAACCATCACTCTTGCTAGATTCAAACAGCCGCCCTAGGTAGCAGAGTGACAGTAGGTCATGAGTTTTATTTACACATTAGCGTTCTAGTTGGATGAATCGCTTTAACTATTAGCGATCTACTATTGATGGTTTTGGAGACCCACTGGCGATGGATTGTGGTAGGAGGCAATCCTGACATTGGAGAATCGGTGGTTGATTAGTTGATGGTGAAGGCGGATGTCGTAGTATTATACTGGAAGAATATATAGTTAAACGAGCTGGAGCACGCACCGAGGCCAGCCGAGAGACCTATGCCACAAATGCTGCCTGTGCAAAGATGTAAGCAGATTTCGTTTCTTACATTCTATATAGTTTCTTCAGAGAGGAAAGGTAATAGAAAATGAACAAAGGAAAAGGTAGTACGGTGTGATATTCTCCAAGCTAGGCCTCTACGGTTGAACGTTTCACTCGAGGAGGTGTAGCTTACAAACACTCATTGAGAGGAATGTGGATATCACAGAGATGATACAAATTCAACCCGAAAAGCAAAAGAAGACTTGGAAAAAAAACAATGTATTCTTCAAGATTAAGCGTCTCGCTGGATTTCAAATGTTAAACGCTGCGGTAACCCATTCCCATATCGTACAATTAGCTCCACTGGTATTAAGCCGTCACCACATCTATTGCTTCTCATTCTCAGAGTAAATAAAGTTTGCTGCGACAGGCACCAGCCCATTATCGCTTGCCCAATCCCTAACACCACCACCCTCTTTGCCCGTACCCCAGTGTTGACGGTCGTGAGGTTTACGCGGACTTAGAGGCTCAGAAGTTCCATTTTTCGGAGCAAAAACAAGAAAGACGTAGCGGTGCTTTCCCGTCTTGGGCGGTGGACCAGGAGGCTTGTATTCCATGACATCGGTCAGCTCTTCGGTCGATTCAGGCTGTTGTTCGCTGAGACCGAATTCCGGTAGAGGCAGGATGGAAAACGTGTCTGGGGCAATGCTGACGTTGGAGGCAATCCAGTGACACATCTCGCTCCATTCGGGGTTATCGCGCGAAGGGGCATCTGGGTCGGTCAAGGTGATGATGTAGCTCATTTTTGAATTGGCGTGTTTCCCATCTGGGCTGGTGTCGTCGTGAAGGACAACTGTGGGCTGTTTCTGGAGGTGCTTTGGTTGTACAGTATTGCCAAGTTTGGCCTTGGCATCTTCCCAGGCTATAGAGAGGGTAAGGCTAGGGAGAAAGTCGTCGATCACTTGGGGATAGTTAGTGCTGAACGTTGGCCTGATATGCTGGTTCGAAGAACTTTCCTGTAGGGATAATCTCAGCATGGCGGAGTCTGTGGCTAGTCAGAAAAAGTTATATACTCTGAATGGATGGAGAATTACTGTGCTCGAACGTTTTGTACGTTCTTAGGGCCGTTAAGGAGCAGTGGCTTTTGTTCTAGTGGAAGAGCAATTGCTGTTTCGCACAACTGTAGCAAGCACACGATCGTGGTCGAAAAAACGGATAACATTTTGCAGGTGAAATACGGTAATTTCTCAGATTTCTGGCGTTGAGCAGCATCTGCAGATGGCGTCAAGCATTTAATGGCATGTCGTTGCTTCTTGGAAGCTTCCCCACACATGCGTCATCTGTGCCTCAGCGATGTAGATCGAACATCGGATCCGAACAAAACGCCATGATTGGATCAGCTTTGCCTGACGATAAGCCGCAATGCAGACGTAATCAATGTAATTACATATATTCGTCCTGCTGATTATACTTCTATGGGTATTTCAATAAAAAATCCACTACCACTACCAAAATCATAAAACTGTCCATGTGTAAAACAATGGGTACCAAATCAGTCAGCCTCGCCGTGATTGCTAACGCGAGCATTGCAGAAAGTACTGCTATCGATGACGAAGCCCATGTTTTGCGAAACCTGATACTCGGCTAACTCTTGAGCACCCCGTCCCGTCATGGTACCCGTGCAATCGTTGAGCAAGACGCAGTCCCACCCGTACGAGTATGCATCTGATACGGTGCCAAAGACGCATTGATCAGTGTTGACCCCAGCAAAGAGCAGTGTCTGCTTGCCAGATGCTCGCAGGTACTCATGAATGGGCTCTTTCTCAGACCAGAGGCCGCTCATTCGGGTTTTGTCGAAGAAGAGATCGCCGGGCCGGGCAACTGCTTGGAACGGGCCGTATAGTGCGGCGTTCCATGTTCGCTTGAACAAGCATCTTCCTTGGCCGTCAGGTAGTTGGGCACCTAGTCCGACATGCCATCCCAATGTCTTGCTGAAGCCGCGCTGAATGGCGGGTGCCATCTTCTTCAAGTCATCATCGGTGATGCCCCAGTTGAGCCAGGCGATTTGAATACCTTCCTTTCGGCATCTCTCAATTACTTTCAACGTAGGTTCGATGGCTGTGATTCCTGCCGCATGGTTGCGATATAAGGGATGAACAAAGTAGTTTTGCATGTCAACGACTATCAAAACAGATCTGCCCGGGTCAATGATGAAGCCGGTATGGTGGCTTGCTTCTTCATCGCACTCGAAGATCATTTTGTGCTCTGCGCCCCGAGAGAGATCGAACTTTTTGGTCGCCGGGAGATAGAGCCATTGCCCTTCGCCTCCGAATGGAATGGATGCTGTGCATTTTATAGTCCCTACGGTAATATCGTGTTTCTCTTCAGTGACGGTGGTAAGGGTCAGAGCCTCCGAGGCCATGGACGACGCTTCAATAAAAATGCGGATGAGATGCTAGAAACTTGGGCAGATATAGAGTACGAGTGAGGTGTCGTTGAAAGCGAGTGCTCTGCACAAGCAGGAGTAAGCAGGAGACTTTTGTAGGGCCGGCGCAAACGGCCATGGTTCCTTTGTTTGCGATGAGCATGATAACGGGCCTTATCTGTTTGATAGGCTTGCTTCGGAAGATAAAGCCAGATGACGGCACAAACGTTCAGTGTGAGCAATTGACACTTATCAGTATAGAGAGAAGGCCTGCGGTGAGCGGCACGTGATGGTACCTGACCTTGATAGGCCGCCCAATGATTTGCAAAAGGTCACAATGCATGGCGATCGCCCAGCCTTCCCCAGGATGTGGAGATAGGGTGTGGAGATGTTGTTTGATAATCTGGTGTGGTCGCGCCTGGCTGTGCCTTGCAGAGCGATAAGGCTGGTGAGGCGCGATAGATGGCCGTCGCCTTGCACGCCCGAGGGTATCAATGTTAGTGTCAGTCAGTCAATCAGACGGTGCCGGCGAAGGCCCGGTAACACCCGAATGCAAGCTAGGCCAGCACACCTACGTGTCCATGGTATTTTCTCAGACGACGCTACAGGCCGGCGCCCCCATAGAAAGCTGTAGGATGCAGTTGTTGAAGTGCAGCCATGCCAGACTGTGGCCAGATGTGGGTGCCCGACCAGGGCGTGCGGAGCCATGCGATGAGTTGTTCTGACGGCTCGTTGCACCGTCAGTGTCCCAACACGGCCGGCGCTGATGACGCTGGAAACACGACCTGGATGGATGTGGCCTTCTTTTTGGTCGCATGCGCACGTCTTGTGGTGGTGGACTCCTGTGGTGTGGTGTGGTGTGGTGTGGTGTTGTGTGGGCTCGCATGCATGCCGCTGTATGTCTCCGGGCTTGGGAGCCGGGCGGCATTGCATGGCAGCTAGTGTGGCGCTCTCCCAAGGGACGGACGGCTCATGGTAAAGGCCATGTATGTAAGTGTATGTAAGTGGTATGTATGCAGTACAGACGATTTCCTGCTCGCCACGGAGGGGGCTGCCTGTCGCGTGTGCTGGCGTGCAGGACTCCTTTATGCGAAAAAAACATGGGTTGCATGAATGAGACGGGACTAAAGGAGGCAGGACATGTGAATGTGTGATGTGGGGATGCGAGTGCCATGCTGGCCGTCACGTGCCCGCAGCCTTGGACCATGAAGTTTCAAGCGAAGTGACGACGGAGCTGCAGCAAAGGCACTCCCATCAAGAGCCTCTGCTCCCCTCAAGCCGCCATCTCGTGCACCAAAGGCCGATCCTGCTCTTGCACACCCTCCTCTCAACTAGCTGTCCCCGCTGTACCACGCCTGTTAGCTTGCAACATTCCACTTCGCGCGGTGTTGTCTGGCTGTTCCTTGCAATCAACAACCCGGTCCCCTAAGGAGCAAAGAAACCACACATACCAACCTGCGCTATGGCGGCGCTGGGCGAAGAGCTCCTCAACATTGTCAACAGGCTGCAAGACCTGGTCTTCAACACCATTGGAAATGATTCCCTCGATCTACCCCAGATTGTAGGTGCACCCCAGCCACCAGACGCAATGCGGTGAGCGCAGAGCACATTTTGCGCCGCTCCGACGTTTGCTATCGACACGGTGCTGACTCGCTTAGGTCGTTGTAGGATCGCAGTCGTCTGGAAAATCGTCGGTGCTCGAGAACATTGTCGGCAAGGATTTCCTGCCCCGTGGCAGTGGCATCGTCACCCGCCGTCCGCTCATTCTCCAACTCATCAACCTCCCCAGCGAACGCGATGAAGACGACGACGATGAGGTCCATGTTCCACACACACCAGCAAGTGTTGCGGGCCAACAAGAATGGGCAGAGTTCCTGCACATTCCCGGCCAGCGCTTCTACGACTTCTCAGAAGTCAAGCGCGAGATCGAAAACGAGACGTCTAGGATAGCAGGAAACAACAAGGGCATCAACAGGCAGCCCATTAACCTGAAAATCTACTCGCCCCATGTCCTCAGCTTGACGCTCGTCGATTTGCCTGGCTTGACCAAGGTGTGTGGTTCCGAACTTTTTTTCCTGCAGGGCAACATGAGCTAACGGATTCAGGTGCCCATTGGTGACCAGCCCTCGGACATCGAGAAGCAGACACGAAACCTTATCACCGAGTACATTGCGAAGCCAAACAGTGTCATCCTCGCCGTCTCTCCTGCCAACGTCGACCTGGTAAACTCGGAGGCGCTCAAGTTGGCTCGACATGTTGACCCCATGGGCAAGAGGACCATCGGTGTCCTCACCAAGCTCGATCTTATGGACCATGGCACTAATGCCATGGACATTCTCTCCGGCCGCGTATATCCATTGAAACTCGGCTTCATTGGCATTGTCAACCGATCCCAACAGGATATTCAGGGCAACAAGTCGCTGGCTGATGCTCTGCAAGCCGAGCGTGACTTTTTCCGACACCACCCCGCGTACAGGAATATGGCAAACCGCTGCGGTACCCAGCTTCTGGCAAAGAGTCTCAACCAGACACTCATGGCCCACATCCGCGACCGTTTGCCCGACATCAAGGCCCGCTTGAACACCCTCATGGGCCAGACACAGCAGGAGCTTGCAAGCTATGGTGATGTAGCTTTCACTGGAAAGGAGCACCGCGGCTCGCTCATCCTGCAGCTCATGACTCGGTTCGCTTCGTCCTTCATTGCGTCCATCGACGGTACCTCTACCGAAATCTCGACCAAGGAGTTGTGCGGTGGTGCTCGGATATACTACATCTTTAATTCCGTTTTTGGCAACTCGTTGGAGCAGGTCGACCCTACGCAGAATCTCTCCGTCTTGGACATTCGAACCGCTATCCGAAATTCGACCGGTCCACGGCCCAGTCTGTTCGTTCCCGAGCTGGCTTTTGACCTTCTTGTGAAACCTCAGATCAAGCTCTTGGAAATCCCAAGTCAGCGTTGTGTTGAGCTTGTCTATGAAGAGCTGATCAAGATTTGCCACACATGCGGCTCTACCGAGTTGACAAGATATCCAAGACTGCAAGGAAAGCTCATCGAAGTCGTGTCGGATCTTCTTCGAGAACAGCTTGGCCCTTGCTCTGGCTATGTCGCTTCTCTCATCGACATCCAAAGAGCTTACATCAACACAAACCACCCCAACTTCCTTGGTGCTGCCGCTGCCATGTCGTCGGTAATCAGCGACAAGGAACAGCGAGAGAAGAAGCTTGCAATGGAGGCTGAAAAGAAGAAGCGGGAGCAGAGAAGATTAAAAGAACTGCAGAACGGTGCCAACGGTGAGGGACCAGAAGATGGCGAGGCTGGCGAGGCCGCGTCGCTGAAATCTCTCCCTCTCCGAAAACACCAATCCCAAACCAGCCGCAGCATGTCACCAGCTGTAGGACGGATGATGAACGGCTCTCAGAGCACAACAGCAGCACTCAGCAGCCGCAACCGGTCACCTCCTGGTACTGCTCGCGACAGCTTCCTCAACTACTTCTTTAGCAAAGACAGTAACACCGCATATCCCAACCCACAGGGCCTGCAGCAAGGCCTGCAGCAGGCGGCACCACCCATGATGGATAACCGACCGGGAAGCCGACACGTCAGCCAAAACGCTGAGCCCAGCTTTGCACAGAGCATTCGAAGAGGTGACAGCAAACAGCCAGCCCATGTGCTGGCAATGATGCCACCGGATGATGACTATGATGCACCATCGAGTGCTGCTTTCAGTGCTCCTCCCCACAGTCCAAGTGTGGGAGGGGACAACTTCGAAGGCGGCTTTGTAAGTTTGCACAACCAACCCCGCTGGCATTGGGTACTAACTCTACACAGCCTTCCAACCCTGAGCAGGCACCAGCTCTTACCGAGCGTGAAGCCCTCGAGACTGAGCTCATCCGTCGCCTCATCTCATCATACTTCAACATTGTTCGAGAGACGGTTGCCGATCAAGTCCCCAAGGCCATCATGCATCTTCTCGTCAACCACTCAAAGGATGTTGTCCAGAATAGGCTCGTATCGACGCTGTACAAGGAAGATCTCTTCCAGGAGCTTCTGTACGAGGATGACACAATCAAGGCTGAGCGCGAGAAGTGCGAGAAGCTGCTCAAGACATACAAGGAGGCAGCAAAGATTGTTGGCGAAGTCTTGTAAGAGTTTGTATGGTTGAATAATGAAATAAAAACATGATAGGTTTCACTGTAGGTTTTTCAAGACGTGCAGCTTCTCAGCTATTGGCTCTGCTCCCGGCTGAATGTAGGTTATGGGATGGGCGGGATCGAGTCATGTCCTAGTGTACAGGCAAATAGCAGTGACGAAGGAGGGGGAGATGATGGCTACGCAGCGTCTGTGGGGCGAGAGGGTTGTTCAGTTTCAATACTGTCCTGACCCTTTCTCTTTGGCGCTTATTCATTTGTACCCTTTTGTCTGGGCTGCTATATTTCGCTATTGTCACACAAGGATTGTGGGGCGGGCGTTTTCCCTTATTTTCTTTTTCTCATCTGCTCTCTCTCTCTCTCGTTCTATTTTTGACAAAGCTCCGCTTTTGACTTTTTACGAATTGTATGTGTGTAGCATAGCACCTGGCCCTGTCATGGGGTGAGAGGGTGAGACATGAGACATGTGTAGAATAGACCGCTTTTGTTTTGTTTTGATGAGATACGTAGACATGATGACGTGCGTTGAAACTACACGTGAATGAACTGGGTAGTAGGGTGGGGTACAGCAGGTGTCTGTGGTGTGCTGCTGATAACATCATCTGCTTCACCCATTCATCTAATTCCGGTTTTAGGTTTGTGAAGAGAGGAGAACGGGTGTGGCTTAAATAGGCAATGATATCAGGATCAAAACAACGAAAAGATTCAAAACACAAGCAAGCGCTACCATCAAACTTGAAGCATGTGTATTGAAAACGTGATCAACCCGACGTCTATGTTGTACAAGAAGGTACAAAAGTACAGGGAGATATGGTATCTCGTAGATGTCGTACCACTATTGACTAGTATCTGTCACCCTCCACCAATCCGCCTCTCGGCTTGGCAAAAGGGACGGCCGTATTATGTCCATGTCAACGTAGGAACCATAAAGTCCTTGATCGAATCGCTTATTTGTCGGTTATGCCGAGGAGAGCGTGGTAATCGGCATTGGGGTCTTTCGGGTCGACGTTGGCTGCATCTAGTCGTCAGAATGATCTTCTTTTTTCTTTTCTCATTCTTTACTGGTTGGGCAACGATTGGATTAGGAAATGGCTACAAATGACGCACCTCCGGATGACTTTGGCTGTTCTGAAGGGTGGTCTCGTGCCCATTGTTCCTTTGCTTGTCTGATCAACGCCTGCTTGTGGTCCCACTCCTTTTGTGCGGCCTTCGCCCTATCGGCTGCCGAGAGCGAGAGCTGGTGGTAGGCACCGTAGAAGACACCCAGGCCGAGTGCGGACCATCGGAGGACCTGTAGTGCAGCCCGTTAGCCGTCGTTATCAACATATTTTGGGACTTTACAAAGTCCCTCCCCTAGTAACCGCGTCTCCCGGTATTTTTGAGGGGCTTTTCGAGGATGGAGGGGTTGAGCGTACGTTGACACCGACGGAGGTGGACATTGTGACGGTGTTGGTTGCGAGGGCTTGCGATAACCGTTTGCCGAGGTCGTATATGTCCAATGGCAGATATTCCGGACGAGGCGATGCTTGGGACACCGCTGGTACGAAATCCGGAGAGGCGGGACGAGGGGCGTCGGGGCGGATGCGGGTTGTTGAGCGCTGGGAGCTGTGAAAGTTGAGGTTGGACCTGGCGCAAGATTTGGTCGGGACTGCCCTCGCAGCGAGCTAGTGCCCCCGTCCCTGAACACACATCTTGGCGCGACGACGTAACACAGACTGACAGCCAACGCGACGCTCATTTTGTTTCTGTAGTCTTGTTAGGCTTGAAACTTAGAGACAGGCAGCACACTTGATCCTCGTCCACGACACAAGCGTTCTTCGGACGGTACACACAACGACAACGCACAAAAATCCCCGCCAAACACCCTCCCTCTCCACATCTCCACCATGGAGTCGACAATGCAACAACGGCGGGATGAGATTCTCGCCAAGAAAGCTAAGCTCGCAGAGCTGAAGCGCCAGCGCGAGCTGAGAAAGGCAGAGTCGGCCAGCAGGCAATCCGCGACTGGCAGCCCGCTTGGAGAGGTCCTCTCGCCAACACCAAGACGTAGCGAAGACCTCGACCGGAGAACCGACGTAAACAACCTGATCAACAGCATTCTTGGGGAAAGCAGACCGGGCTCGACGGGTCCGGGCTCACCCGCAGGCGCAGGACGAGCAACACGACCAACATCAGTCGTCAGCGCAGGTCAGCTTAGCAGCGATGAAGGCTCCGCTGCCTTTTCGCCATCTGCTGGCATGATCGACCGAGAAATGCAAACGTTGTCGATCGGTCCGCTAGCCACAGTCTACGAGATTGACGGCCAGGTCACAAACGAAGTGAAGAAGGAAAAGGAGATCATAACCTACAGTAAGGGAGTACAGGCGAGCATAGACTGGAGCCCTTCAAAGGATCGTCGCGCAGCTGGTAGCGACAGCGAGCGCGATGAGAGCCCTACGCGGTCACCGAAGAGCAAGAGGCTGAGCCGGAGGCAAAAAGAACGTGAGGAAGAGATTCGAGCCCAGCTACGAAAGGAGATTGAAGAAGAGCTCAAGGCCGTTCAACAAGCACCCCAGGAAGGCGCGCCACAACCAAAGTCAGATGAGAACTTTCCGTTCAAGACGCTGACCAACGAGGAATTGGTGGCTGTGGAGAACTCGGAAGAATTCATTGGGTTTATAGAGCGCAGTACCAAGGTGCTAGAGCGAGCCCTCGATCAACAATTGGACTATGATATCCTCGCAGACTATGCGCATGCGGGTGTGGACGCTGATGACTCGGATGAGGGCTATGGCTCGAGTGGAGCAAAGAAGGGTCGACGGATAAGAGAGGTTGCGCAGTTTTGGGACGAGCGATGGAGCAAGAAGAGGATGATTTCTGATCTAGGTTTCTCGACAAAGGTAGGCTATGTCGCCTTGTTCCATGACCACATCACTAACCTATTCGAAAGTTCCCTGAGCTCGTCCTGGCTTCGTATACAAAGAACCCATCTGCTCCTCACGATCCAGATGGTCTTGTACAAGTCTGGAACCTGCACATGCATGACCGACCTGAATACATCTTCCACGCTCAGTCTGATATCCTCACTGCCAAGTTTTCTCCATTCCACCCGAACCTCATCGTGGGCGGTGCATACTCAGGTCAGGTGCTACTATGGGACACCCGCGCCAAATCTGCACCTGTGCAGAAGACGCCACTTACGGGATCCGGCCACACACATCCGGTCTACTCACTAGACATTGTCGGTACGCAGAACGCTAACAACATCATCTCATGTTCAACAGATGGTGTTGTGTGTGGCTGGACAGTTGACATGCTTTCGCAACCGCAAGAATTCCTCGAATTAACATCACCGCCACCCGCAAAGACGGATGACATGGCGGTAACGAGCATTGCTTTCCCTCAATCCGATCCGACATATTTCCTCGCCGGTACCGAAGAAGGTTCTATCTATCCATGCCATCGTTACGATCGCGCAGGTGCAAAGGCTGGTGTAGACGGTCGTGTCAAGTACGCTGGTCACGCCGCGCCCGTCATGAGCTTAGACTTCCATCCCGCAAAGGGTCAGATCGATCTTGGAGATCTTGTCTTGTCATCTAGCGTCGACTGGAGTGTCAAGCTATGGAAAGTTCGGCCCCCAGCTGCAACAGGTGCAACAAACGTCACGCTACCCGGTGCCGCCCAACAAGTCACACCCGTCCTGGACATTGCGCGCGAAGATCTTGTCTATGATGCACGATGGTCACCTGTCAAGCCTTCTGTCTTTGCTCTTGTCGACGGGGCAGGCAGCCTAGAAGTCTGGGACATCAACGTTGACGTCGAAGTACCTGTGCAGTCTATCAAGCCTAGCGACGGTAAGCGAGGCGCATTCACCAATATGCCTACAGGCTTGGGTTACATGAACAGGAGTCTCAACAAACTAGCATGGGAAAAGAACGAGGGAAGGAAGGTAGCCGTTGGCGGTATGGACGGGGTCGTGACTGTATTCGAAGTCGGCGACGACCTGGGAGGCGTACAGACAAGAAGCGAGGAGTGGAGCGGTGTGAAGAGACTTGTGAACCGGCTCGAGGGCCATGGCGAGGGTGCGAACGGGAAATAAGTCTTGTGGTTAAGCTGGCAAATAATACCCAATTTTGTTTTCTCTTCCTCTTAGGGACAGCATTGTTCGCAAGAAGGACGGGGCTTGCTCGTCATGAAATTACACATACCCCTTTGTAGTATCAACAGAGTTTTTTTCTTGCAATAAGTGTGTGCCATTTGGGCTTGTTTTTTTTGTTCACGGCAGTCTAACAGAACACAGCATAAATCGTCCGTATCACTGTTTTAGTTTTTTCAATGACTAACTGTGCTCCCAGGGCAATATGTACCAACGGCGAAAAGTAAGATCTAATTACCTTACAGAAACTAGAAATTGATTCATCTGCACATATCCGATTTACATACCCAACTGCAAAGAATCTTGCTATACCCCGTTAATGTAACTGTTCGTGAGATTTCGTATCCAAAAAAATGGTCTCTGCAGACTCGTCAGCCCTTCAAGATGGAAACGCTCTTGATTGCCTGCGTAATACCTATATACCTATAATTACCAGTTTAATAAAGCTGTTCTGTGTGCATGGTACTAACAGTCTTAACACACTTCCTAAGCATTTTGGAAGGGTCTTTTATAACGTCTACTCACATTGATTCCAGCAATTGATAATTATAGAGGTTGAACAGTCTGGTGAAGCTTGAATAATTTCAAGGACATTACATAGCTCCCTTGCCCTTACTGTTGGATCAGGACTTCTCTGAGGCATTTTCCCTCTGTGGCATTCTTAGATTGGCCTTTTCGAACCAGGATACTGTTCACTGAGCAATGGGGTTTACACTGAAATGGATGCAGCCTCATATATATCTGGCATTGAAAATTCTCACTACGCAAGGACTGTGTGAGTGTCAAGTTCATGAAAAATCTACTTTGGATGGTGCAAGCTAGATATCATGGTATCTTGAAGGGATGGTTCATGGATGAGTGAACAGACTCGCTATGAATCGATATGCTGATAGCATCGATGGGAATAACTCAACAGTAAAGCAGCTTCGCAATCAATTGTTAAGAATATAGGAAGTAAGATTGGTTGAGATTTCTGTTGGCAAGTCCGATTCCAATCGCTCGCTTGGTCTTGTCCCTCTTGAGCATTATTTTCCAGACATGGACTTTGGCGGTGTATCATTGCGATCAAATGATGTTGAAAGATTGACTTCTAACAAGGATTCATTCTAGCTGTCCTTTGATCATCACAATATAAATAAGATCTCGAGCAGTGGTGTGATTGCGAATCAAAAGTTGAGGCAACAATTTAGCAACCTTTCTAGTAGTAAAGGCTTCCGGAAACAAGCAAGTAAACTCTGCCATAGGTGGGAAGACTGAAGCAACTATAGGGCTTTCAGGTACAATAGATCCTCTAAAAGTCTTCGCACAAGCTTTGAATTATATAGCCAGGGGGGAATATCGTCCGAGCGAGTGCATGACTCTCGCTCAGGGATATTTCCAGACCGAGAATTTGAGCTACACCTGGAATTTATTCTAAGAATCCACATCAATATATCATATGTCTTTTCACAAATTCCATTCGTATGCTTTATACTGAGTAGTGCACAAAGTGAATCCTTCATTCATGCTCCAACCAAACCATTTGTTGATGATAACGCACAGCTAACAACTGCCTAAGCCTTGAACTCGCGCTTCTTCTTGTCAGGCTCATCACGACACTGAATCGATCCAAATTGGTTTTTAGTTGCCTCCCACCTGTATGCTATGTTAGCGAAATTTGTTCCGCGTTGAAGACGAATTGAAACATACCAAACCGATTCAATGTGACCCCTACCGCATCCAGCGCCAGTTGTAAAGTTCCAAATCAGCTCACCGTCCTTGCCGTTGCAATAAGGGTAGGAGGGGTTGCAAAGGCCACCCCAGTGGTTGAGATTGTCCCAGAGCCCTCCGCAAAAACCTGGAATGTCATACACACCAGAGGCGCGAATCTTCCAGTGGGAGGTGGGGCCAAGGTTGATAGTACAGGTTGCAGCTGAAGCTGTGGAAGCTAGAACAGCAATGGCGAATGTCTTTGAGAACTGCATTCTGGAGTAGAGAGATGAATTCAGTGTAAGAACAGAATTGATTGTAGAACAAAAGAGGCGATTTGTAAGACTGTCGTGTATGATGAGTTGACTGTGCTATGAGGACTAAGAGATTGCGAGAGACTGATGAATTTATATACATCCCGGTCAGGATGAACTCGACATAGCTTCTCCTATTTCTGTGAATCAAAAATAGAATTCAAATCTGCCTGCATTGAAAGAATGTTGACATGCTGTCGAAGCTTCCATGTTTGGTACTAGGTTGCTGCTTGGGCTGAGCCCACCCTACCATGCCCGGCTTGATAGACTATGTTGCAGGCAAGGCGTCCAAGAGAAGTGCATGCAAAGTCCATACAAGAAAGTGGGTAAATAAGGATACCAACATCTTTTTGCAAGCCTCTTCACGTACCAAACTATCTGATTGGCTGACTTGTGAATAAGATCGTGGCGGAGTCACGGCTGGATAGGAGGCCTATGATATCGACAAAGCTCCAAAGCGTAGATTATCCGAGTTTATGATCTCAAGAGTAGGATACCAAGTGCTAGACCCTGACGGACTAACCTAAGATGCCAATGCCAAGAAGACGTGGTGAGGCATTGTGGGCACCTTAGCCCCAGACCGGACGCCTTAGCACCCAGCGGCCCGTATGCATAGGTATCCACGGTCTCGGGCCTAGGCCGTTGATACGATTGGCTACGAGTGGGTATCCATAGCCAATCGCATTATCACATTCGGTCCTTGTTCATCCACTTTGCTATACTCTGTTTCCGGATATGGAAATTTCAGCGACGGTGGTCGAATCTGGCCGATATTTGGAAAGGACAGCTGCCCAGCCGAGCTCCCCAAGCATTAATCAGATATGATGGGCGGCGATTGAAAAAGTAGCTAGAATACAATTTTAGCGTGGCAAGAAGGTGTGCATTCCGCTGCGGCCCCCACGGAAACTAACTCATGCAGGGTATGCTTGGCAGGTGAATGAGGTTGTTCAATGTGTGCTCTGAGAGTTTCTGTGTGTGTATCTACCAAGTAAGGCCGACCTTCACATGCTTTGATGATTGGAGAAAACCGAACGACATCGCCCAAAAGCCAAGGAAGGGCCTCCAATACATGCATATGCATCCAATGCATCTGTCAATCATCTATAAACTTAGCTAGTTCCACCAACTTGGGTTTGTGTATATATACTGGAGTTTTTGTTTAGCTAGTAAAGTCAAAACATTCCTCACTACAGCCCACTTCCTCCAATTTCTCTACTCTTCAAAAGCAAAGCAAATATCATATTACAACACCTGAATATAACTGCTTGACTTCAAGATCTTTGCTACTCCAAACCCCATCGAATCAATCATGAAGTTCAACACCCTCACCACCCAAGCTGCTCTGGTCCTTGGCCTCGCTTCTAGCGCTCTCGCCGATGCTGACTGCTCGTACGAGGGTGGATGGGTTCACAAATGGCGCATCACGGCCACGGGAATGAACGACATCCCCGGCTACTGCGGTGGATTATGGGACAACATGAAGACATTTCAAGGAGACTGCCCAATCTCCAATGCTTGGTGCGGAGGTTCCAATGGCAACCTGGAATGGACATTTACTACTTCAAACACGTGCGGTCCAGGTGCTGTGGAATCGGCGTGGTGGGAGGCAACCAGGAACAAGTTTGGGTCGATCGTTTGTGGGCATTAGAGGGAATAGGGTTGAAACTTTCGCTGATGAATGAAACTATTTCTACCAAATGTTCCAAGTTTTTGTGCCCAGGGATGAGTGATGCATAACCTCGAAAGCATGAGTATTTTGCAGCGCAGACTTGTCAACAACCAATCCAATCCAATTCGGATTAATTGTTGACAAGTTTGGTGCAGTGGGTTATGATCAGTCTTGCATTAGCTGCGATATGCCGTTGTTTTCTGAAGCTTGTCAGTAGTTGAGCGAGTAGGTGCTGGCGAATCGCTGCTTTCATGAGTTTTCGCATTTGGGTCGATTGGCTCAAAATCACATTTCTGTCACGCAGCATGATACAGTATCGCCTCTGTACAGAAGATGTACTGTCGAATAGGGTTAAAAGACTTCCGGCCCAATCAGATAGCAGTCTTGTCGCTCAACTTGGCCCTTTTCCTGCGGAAGATATTCAACCGCTTCTTCTAAACCGAAGCTGATCAATCATATGAGCTGTAGCTATCGCCACTTCCCATTCTATCCCACCTCATCTTATCCTTCACCAACTAACAAATGCTACATCTCACACTGCCCCTCACAATCTACGACATTGAGAAAACAAAATCAGATCGCGGCATTGCGCTCTGCCTGCTATTTCTTTTTGTGAATTTACTGGTTGCGGCCATGGTCTCGGAAGTGCATGAGCTTGCATCTTTTATGCTGGTGTTGTGCGTGATGGTGGTTATGGAGGGAAGTGTGTTAGATGGGTGGAAGGATTGGGGAAGAAGAATGGGAAAAATGCGGGGTGGTATGGGAATGGGAAGGGTGGATATAGTATAACCAAGAGTGTGACTTAGTGAACACTTTCTTTCTTAGGGAGGTCGGTGTTGGATTTGATGAAGTTGGCCTTTGTGATGGTTTGCGAGGGCGTGAGTAACGATGTTAGTGTCAGAACGTGCCCCAGACCGGCTCAGCATGGCCCAGTTTGGACCATACCAGGCACTTGGTGGACAAAAACGGCGCGACTCAGAAATGCCTTGACTTGATATCGATAAATACCTACCTTTCTTCATTCTTTCTTATTTACAATTGAAGGGTTTCTCTCTTAGATATTACGTAATAAAATATAGTAAAGTTCTTGAAAGATATTTACTACCTTGTAGTAGAGTTCTAGGCCTACGAAGTCAAGACCTCAGAGCTGATTCGTGGTTTTGGTAGCGATCTTGGTGCGATTTGGCCTGTCCGGAGTCGCGCCATTTTTGTCCACCGGGTGCCAGCCTAGCCGACCTAGGTTAGCCCCGTCTGACTGTATACGGTGTAAATGGTCGTGAATGACTAGAGTAGCTTACTAGTGTTAGACTGCAAAAGGGTGTGCTTGCTACTGCACTGTTTTTGATGCGCTGCATTGGTGACGGCTAGATACCTTCATGCACGTGCATAGTAGCATACTAAGCATTAAAAGTTTAGTCTTAAGGCCAAGAGAGTATATAGGAAAACACTATATAAACACGAGGGGTTTCTTACTGAAACAGATCTCTATCTACGCAATCATTCTATTTACACAAGTATACTTATTCATTAAAAGAACCTTCAAAATACATCTCTTCTTGAACAATCTAAAAATGAAGTTTACTATCGCTCTCTCTACAGCCCTACTTGGAGCTATTCCTACATTTGCCTATCCAAACCGGGCCTGGTGTGAATGGGCAAACGCCGAAACTATACAACAAGCATGCACTAGTAAACTTATTCCGCTTGTACGACTCATACTCTTATAACTACATAACCTGCATTTAACTAATATATTTATTCTAGGTTCCTAATGCTACGGGAACCTGTTGCATACGAAACGATGTTGAGTGGGAGGCTCTAAGACAAATTTGTGTACAGAACCGTGCGAGCCTTAAACTCGGAGGTGCCTGTTAATAAGCTATTTTAGATCTATAGCTGTGACAGAGTAGGAGTGGCTAGGACACGTAAAGGATACTATAGGCACATCTTGTATATCGTCAGTCTCCGTAGCTTCAAGCAATACAATATCTTCTGGCACCTTATAGTTTCCAATATTGTCCTGTTGTTCACGCAAAGTCACTCTAGCTTAGATACATTGAAGCTGTGCATATGCGAAGCCAAGAAGGGGGATGTGACTATGAGAAAACTCGATGTCGGAGAGAGGGAGAGTAGAATGTAGATACATAGCCACGTGCACATGATAATATGCGATGCTGATTATCATAGTAACCACAACATATCAGCGATCTCACCTATCAGTCAAAACTATCATGTTTGACCCTTGACCTATAGAGCGAATTTTATCCGGGGTACACCAAGGATACTACACCACAGCCCTATCCCCTAAATCCTCCCGTAGACTAAACTAGCCAAAACCCACTGCACACTCCTCTCCACTTCCCCATATCTCCCCATACCCCCAGATTACGAGAAGGAAAAAAGAGAAAACATGTAGCTAGCGCAAATCTACATAGAGAAAGTCGGGCAGGTACCATACACTGCCCGCCAAGTCATGATCACTGCGCAAAAGAAACGAAAGAAAAAAGCGACATAACAAGCAACTCAACCGCGCTTGTTTACTGTAATAGATAATGTACACCCCCCTTTGATCAGTCTACCGATCGATCACGACAGCAGAAGCACCAGCAGCATTAAGAAAAACACCGACAAGAATATATGTAGGCTGCATGTATCCGACCGGCGTAACTCTCCTTCCCCCTGACCCAGAAAATAAAAACAGGAAATTTACGACGACCGGATTTGGTACTCGGCTGGCCTACCTCTTTGTGGCGTTTGACGGAGAGCTAGGCTTTTTTTCATTTTCATTTTTTTCTTCGTGTGTGTCTTGTTTCTTTTCACAACCATTCATCCAAGGCTTGGCGGATGGGATAGACGGTGGGGAAAAAAAGAAAAAAAGGAAAGTCTCGGGACATACACAACCAATGCCGAAGCGTTAGAGGCGGACTCGGACGATCAGGCGCAGCGGCGAGGCTAGGCGGCATGTGGGTATGCGAATCAGAGGCGCAACGAGTCAAGGTCAAGTGGGCTTGACAAAAGAAAAGAAAAAAACGGCGATATTTTCCTATTGGCCCGTGTGTGGGGAAAATGGGTGTGCGTGATGGAAAAGAGAAAAAAAGAGATGAATTATTATAATGATGTGCGCGTGAGACAGTCTATGTAGTTTAACGTAGAGAAAAAAAGGAATGAACATGTGGCCTCCATTACACCCATTAATTCTTGAGTCCATGCGATTATGATGATAAAAGGAAAAAGGAAGTTCAAGACAAGATGGCCAGTTGTGGCGATGCGTTCTATTAGAGCCGTAAGAGCGAACAAAAAATTCGAGTTCGTAAAATGGGTATCTTGATAAGACAGAAAATGACCTTCTATACAGTCATTTGTGCATGAAAATCGACAGAGCGGAAAAGGGGCTCTTGGTTGCTCAATGCAGGAAGATATGCTGAGGTGTAAGAGCTAAACCCTGAGTTGCTGAGATGAGCCGATGGATGACGACCGATGACTGCGGTATGCTACCCACAGGGCATGTCAGCCAGCGTGTATGCTTTGCCTGCAAAGCTTATCCCTTTAAACTTCTCCCAAAAACCAACAGGCGGCTTTTCTTGGGCTTAGCTCCTCCACTTCGCTGCTCATCCCAGGGCAAGACGTCATTAATCTGAAGGCGTCTGCCCAGTCCAAGACGTTCGCGTGGAGACTCGTACCAGTGCAGGGAGAGTTCGGAGGGAGCAATGGTAGAAGGCGCGATTGAACGAGTATCATCATCTTCGTCGTTCTCTTCAGTGCCGGCTATCGAAGCTTCGTACAGGGTAGGCAGTGCAGGACCTGATGCTGTTCGCCTATAAGGTGGCATGATTGTATTTCGCTGAGCTGGTGGCGGGCCGGCTGGCCCTGTTGGCCGGCTGAAATTCTGTACAGGCCGTACAGGGGAATATTGAGGACTGAATTCATCGGGAGTGTGATTATATGTCGCGGGAGGATTGCTGTTCCGGATCTCGACAGTGGACTGGGGTTGGAAAAGGAAATCGTGGGATTCTGGCACAATGTCTGGCTTGTAACCATCGTGAAACTCGGCGACATGTATTTCTTTACTCAGGGCCCCCGGGCTCGAACGGTCGTTCAATTGTCTAAAGATGGTGTCGGCAGTGTCCATTGTGATGGTATCTGCAGATGTCGTGGACGAGGCAGGAGAGTGTGGTCTCGAGTGGATGGATCCGTCCAGGCTCGGGCGGCCGTCCGAGCCGGAGTCGAGCGACAGTTTGGCTGGCCGGATGTTGGAGTGGTCGGGCGTATGCGCATGGAAAGATGGCCTGCTCGGGGTAAGCGGACCATCTGGGAAGTCGGGAGTAGTGTTGGGAAAGGCGGTAGGCGACGAGGCAAAGCCAGGACTGGGGGCTGCATCTTGTACGGACAGGTTGGAAACGGAGAGCGAGGCGATGGAGTTTGGCGGGTTGCGAGTGCCGTCGGTCATTACCGAGAGGTTTGATTCACTCCATCTTGTGGTCTTGAGAGGCGAGGGAATGGAGCGTTTGGATGAGACGCTGTTTCTGTAGTCTTTGGATGATGGGTTGGACGACGTCGAATGTCTCTGCTTGACTGACTCGGGAACTCCATCCCATTTGGAGTTGACCTTGGGCACGTTTTGGGGAAGCTTCTGGCCAGTATACGAGTAGGCGGACTGGGGACTCGAGGATCCGCGGTTTTGCTTGCGTTGCTGTTGGGCGATCTGTTCAAAGGCGGCCTGGGAGGGTTCTTTTAACGAGAGAAAGCCGAGCACGGAGCTGGTCTTTTTCTTCTTCTTGGTGGATGACTTGGAGTCATTTCCAGAAGAGTTGCTGGAGTGTAGGGAAGCCAGACTGGATGACGTCACACGGATGGTTTTGGAGGAAGAATGAGTAGCGGAGGGTGGTGGATGGGTGTCGGCAGGATCCAGGGCGGTGGGCGGCTCTTGAGTGTACAAGTATGGAGAGTGGGGCCCGGAGGCTTGGGAGGTTATGGAGACGTTGTGGGACGGCAACGCGTTTCTGTACCTCAGCCTGGGTATGCGCGCGGGTGGAGACTGGGCTGTCAAGGCTGCATTTGGGGCCATGGCTAGTGATGTGATTTCGGCACCACGTCCCAGCAAGGCTTAGCGTCGATTCAGAGCTCAAGCAGCCAGCGTTTGATTGGCGACGTGTTTCACGGGCGTGGCGCATACTATGGTGCAGGCTTCTCGAGGTGGAGTTATGTAGTCGCGAGTCGGGGCGAGGGATAAGGATAGTGACGGTGGGTAAAATGACTTTGTGCACCTTGTGAAGGCCTAGCGGGCCCCGGACCGACGATGAAATCATGACGCCAGGCGCGCCTTCTCTAAGCAGACAGGGCAAACGCAGGCTGGAGGCAGGCACGGTTCGGGGGCAGCAGGAGCGACCTCGCGGTGAGGAAGGTGTAGGTGGGCCAATCACAGCCACGCGCCACAGCTCGCCTCTGCCATGAACAGCTTGTCTCGTCCCCTCCCTTTTTGGCTGCCCTCTTTTTGCCTCGGCGGCCAACGCCTCTTTGCTAAGTGGCAGTGGGTAGCTGGAAAGCCACGCTGAACTACGCATACACGCTTGTGCCCGCCTCCCCCTGGCACATGTTCCCGCACCAGAGTGTCGTTTTGGGTGACTGACACTGACACTGACAGCCATGGCGACAGAGACAGAGCCTCATCTCGTACTATGGCCATGTCGATTGGCACATGCTGGGAACACCCAAAGCAACGGACCTGGCCTGAAACGGTCTACTAGCATGTGTACGTATGTACATATGCATGCACGGCCCAGGCGTATTTCATCTCGCTCGTATACGGCGCCATACGTGAGTGTAATAATGGACAAGTAATGTCACAGTGGCCTCTCCTATTGCTGGCTGGCTGGCTGGCCGAAATAGCTACCTACACATGTACGTACGCACCCAGACAGGTGACATACTCTGCAACACAGACAACCCACGGCATGCTGGACTCGACCCGCCTAGACTGGCCAAAAGCCACCGGGGGCACCTGCGATAGACGAGATGAACTACTTTGCTGCGTGCTGCGGTTCTGCGAGCCGGTGCTTGGCCACTGGAAATTCTGCCCCGCTGACACCTTCCTTCTTCTGATCCGTGACGACGTCCCCCCAACGGCGCCGCCCTCTGACATTCCACCACGCCCGTTCCGCCTGCACAAAATCCACACGGCAAATCACAAGTCGAGTGCTATGGACCACGGCGACACGAGTCGAGCACGCGCCTAGTCATCGCCAGCACGCGGCGACGCCCTCGTCGGAAATTTAACCCAGACGCCCTTAGGCCAGAGGCCCCTACGCGGTCTGACCGACAGCACGCTTCGGCCCCAGTGCCTACCGTCTTCCACCACCACGCCGCCATGCCAGCGCTCCTGGTCGATACAAGCATACGGCCGCCCTCGTCCAGCGATGCCTCGACCCGCTCTCACCACTCGGCCAACCGCTCCAAGTCGCCTACGCCAGATCGCCCCCCAGTCTCGCCTCTCACGCCTACCGCCTCCGCTGCCCAGTTAGCCCCGGTGGAGCGCAACGAAGCTCGACCCCGCCCTGCCCCTCCGCCCACGGCCACCTTCACACCGCAGCCGCCTTCGGTCGCCATATCAGAGTCGGACAACCCAGATGCCATCGCCCTCCGCTCCGCCATCTCGCTCCTGCAGCTGCAGCGCGAGAAGAGCAAGCGCGACCTCAAGGCCCTCGAGGAACTCAAGGCCGCAGCCGTAGCCGACCCCGAGGCCTTTGCCCGCTCGCTCCAAGAGCAGCGAGCCCAGCAGTCCCTCTCCCACAACGACATTCTCACCCCCACACTGTCGGGCCTGAGCGATACGGTATCCACCCATGGTCAAGATGCAGGTGGCCCAGACGCCCGCAAGGACTCGGCAGGTATGGACACAGAGTCCAAAGCGCCTAAGTTCCCTCCTATTCCGCAACCCCAGAACGTTGTGCGATGTCCACCCATCAACTGGGACAAGTACCACATTGTAGGCGAGCCACTCGACAAGATGCACCAAGAGCAAAAGAAGTGGCCGGGCTCCGCAGAGCCTCCGCGTACAAAGGCAGGACAGCGCGCACCGCCCCATTTGGTAGCGGCGCCATACTCGCCTTTTACGGATGGAATCAGCGTCCGCGCATCTTCGTCGTCGTCCGCGACACCTCCACAACCTCCAAAGCACCCAAAAAGGTCGCCCTCGTGAGCATCAAACATGGCACCCACGGATGCGACCTCGACTTGACCCTCCACCATCACCATACCATGAGCGGGTCATCCATCACTCAATATCCTCATCCCACACATTTTTCATTCCAGATCATGAGAGCACAGGCTGTTCCACGAACGAGAGAAACGAGAAGAAAAGAAGAAAAAACAAAGCTTGTACAATGATAGACGAAACTCTCACGAATAAAATACGGAGCACAAGGAGCAATAGACTCAAATAGTATATCCAATAGACATTTAGTCTTTGAACGAGTTGATCTGTACTGTTTGTACATATGATATGTACTCGGGCACTAATACGCGCCTCCAGGGCTGTTCTAGTAGCCGACTCGCAGGCGCATACGCACGACTGCGGCTGTGCAACCCACTTGGACGTGGCGCTTCTTGTAACCGCTGCAACGTCTACCCATTCTGACCCAAGATAGGCTGGTACTCAGTTTTTTTCTTCTGACACGTCTGTTGGCACTCAACCAGCGGCATTTCAACCTGGTTCTCTGTAGCATTCCTGCTTCGTCCCCCTGCATGCCAGTCTCGCTTAGCTGACACTGCCTACGTCATCGGTGCAGGGGCCAGCAACCTTTGCCCAGCAACACGTCAACTTCGTTGTCGGTGTGCTAAAAACGGCCAGATCCGTAGTCCAACGCGTTGATCTTGAGGCTGAGGCGCCCTTTGACTGGCTACCCGCCCGGCTGCTACCATGGCTGTGACCCTGTTGCCAGTGACGTGCGGGTCCTCGGCGCATTGTCATCCATTCCAGGCTTTCAGTTGGTACGCTATGTATAAGTGCCTCACCGTTCCTGCCAGTGCGACTACGTAGTAAAACAACAAAGACATTTCAATCGCTCCCACACCTTTGTCTCTCTCTCACCACTTTCCCCTTCCTTGCTCTTCCACTACTCTGCAGTCGCTCGTTGCTAGCACCAAGCATCGCTGCAAGACATCCACAATGCGCTTCCTCGCAGTGCTACCCGTGCTATGCTGCACTGCAGCCCTCATTCTCTCCTTCCTCTGTCTCTTTGCAGGCCACAAAAAGGGCTTCATGGAAGACTACTCGCTCCTTACACTCAACACGTCTGCCATTGGACAAAACGTTGTCAACAATGCCGCAAACTCCGACTCGACTGCATCCACCATCATCAACCTCCTCCCTGACTCCATAACCAACACCATCACCAATGAAATCAACGAGAGGATTGACGAGTTCCGCGAGCGCATTGGTGTCGAGGACTGGTACTCAGCACATCTCCTCAACTACTGTGAAGGACAGTACACACCCAGTGAGGTGGCCAACGCGACGCTCAAGGAAGATGACATCAGCAAGAACGTCACCGAGTGCGCAAAAAGCAGGGCCATGTACAAGTTCGACCCAACCGAGATCATCCAGAGTGCACTCAACAGAACAGGTGTCGACGTTACCCTAGAGGACCTCCAGTGGCCAGAAGACATCCAATCAGGCATCGACGCCTTGAATGCCGTCATGGCAGCCATGTTTGTTCTCTACGTGATTGCCATCTGCCTCATCTTCGTGACTCTCGTCACTAGCGCTGTAGGCATTCTCACCTCCGGAAGACTCAGTGCATGCCTCAACATCGGCCTTGCACTTCTCGCTTTCCTGGCCATCGGTCTTGCTAGTGCCCTTGTCACCGCCGTCATGATCAAGGGCGCCGATGTCCTTAACGAACACGGAAACTCCATCGGTCTCGAAGCAGACTACGGTGGCAAATTCCTCGCCTTGACTTGGGCTGCAACTGGCCTCATGCTCGTTGCTCTCATTGCTTGGTTCGCAGCCCTCTGCTTTGGTCGCCGCAGTGAGCGCCGTACCTCTCGTCACCCTAGGAAGTCGGTCATCTAAGCGTGCCGACCCAAACAGTGTTTAAAGCACATTTGGTGCTTACCCTGATCCAGAGAATGGATGGACATGGTTGACGAATTAAGTTGTATGTGTCGAGGGATATGAGGATGTGGGAGTATGGATCATCACTCTCTGTGAACGAGCTCAATGTCTTTCTTTTTTTTTCCAATTTGTTTGTTATATACCCTACTCTAGATACCAGATTGTATCATGAATAATTCCGCGAAAATTGGAGTGTAACTTGATAAAGATAGAAACCAACCAATACTATCTATTGTTGAAAGCAATACTGTCGCGTGGTTTTGTCTTGGCGTTTATCAACTTGCTCCTTCCCTTTTCCGATGAAGAAATCTCTTCATCTCTAGCCAACATACCAAACGAAGCAAGCTTCGCGAACTTTATGCTCGGCGCTCTAAATAAACACGAGTGCCCACCATGTCCCTGACTAAGTCAATCCTAGATCGTGAAGCAGGTGCTCAGTCTTCTTCCATTTACACGAGTGCCCCGCTTTTACCTCCGATTTCTAACACTCGATCAGGCAGCTCTCCGGCAATCTTAACAAGGCTCCAACATGCGCCTCATCAACTGCACAACATTACAACTTGAAGAGTTCTTCGGCAGCAACATTCCACGGTATGCAGCCCTGTCACACACCTGGGGCGATGAAGAGGTGACTTTCGTCGACCTACCCCTCGACTCGCCAACAGCCAAAGCCAAAGCAGGTTATCAAAAGATCGAATTCGCGTGCCAGCAGGCACTCCGTGATGGTATAGATTTTGCATGGGTCGATACTTGCTGCATCGACAAGAGATCGAGCTCAGAGCTTTCCGAGGCAATCAACTCCATGTTCGCTTGGTACAGGAATGCACGCCGCTGTTATGCCTATCTCCCAGACGTTCTGCAAACCACCATGGGCGAAGAATTTCGCGCAAGCCGATGGTTTTCAAGAGGCTGGACGCTACAGGAGCTTTTGGCCCCGAGTTACGTCATCTTCTATAACCGTTGGTGGGAAGAGCTGGGGCAAAAGTCAAAATGCACAGCTCTGTTATCCGAGATCACAGGCATAGACACGTATGCTTTGATGGAGACAATGAAAATGACGCCCAAAAAGACCGATGTCTTCGGTGCCTACTGTGTGGCCAAAAAGATGTCTTGGGCGGCCAAGAGAGAAACTACACGTGCAGAAGACATGGCTTATTGTCTGCTAGGCATTTTCGACATCAACATGCCACTTTTATACGGAGAGGGTGATCGAGCGTTTCAACGTCTTCAGGAGGAGATTATCCGAAGAATCGACGATGACTCCATACTTGCTTGGGGGCTAAACCCGGTGATTGAAGGTCCTACAAGTCATACAGCAGACGTGGCAAGAAGGCAGCCGACTCATCCAGAAGATTTCCACGGAGTACTGGCAGACTCGCCCAAGGCTTTTTCCAATTGTGGTGATCTAGAATATACCGCAGGTTTCACTGCGCCACTTACTCTGACAAGTGTTGGCTTAACAATAGAATTACCCCTTATACCCGTCAATGACGAAACCATCAACCCTTTTCAAAAAAGACGGATCGGACTACTCAGCTGCTCAGTGCGTGACACACGGTGTCTGCTAGGAATCCTCATCTGTGAGATTTATCCAAATGGGAAAAAGATCATAACACGGCACGGATAACCCGGGCTGCGTTTTCTGGGACGACAGGTTGTTACAGCACTATCCTTTTGGGTCCAGGGGGTGCTCTAGGCGCATGTGTCGACACCATCACCGTTACTGGATTCTTTGGGCTACGCAGGAGACTAGCTTTCCATCAAAATTCCTTAGATATTGTCTTTGCAGAGGAAGGAACCCCCCTTGATGTAAAACCACAAATCACAGAAGTAAAGAGTTGGACCTCATGGTATCATCATTCCATAATCCGTCACAGTAACACAATTTTGGATCACAATACGGGTGTTATTACTGTCATAAAGCCCCATCACTCCCATGCCGCTGTTGTGGAGATTTGCATCAAACTACTTGGGTGGCCCCAGGATCCTATTCTCACTATACTCCTCCGTTCCGATAGCAGCAAAGTTTTGTTAAAGAATGGAGACTTTTTTTATGATCATGAAAGGCATGGCTTCTTTAATTGCTTCGAAGGGGTCGATGAGCCAAGTTATCACGACAGCATTGAGCTTCAGGATTCGGAAGACGAGCTACGTACTATTACCGTAAGGCTTCGCAGAGTGAAAGTGTATCAACGCGAGATATTTGAGCTCCGTGTCCGCTCTGCTCCGGTTGAAGACAACGAGACGGATGCTGTAGTAATATGAATATCCATCACAATCTACCGCAGGTTACCTCGTGATGTGGGTACATGTCAGCAGCGTCTTTGTTTCACATACTTTCAGTGCGTGTGTGCACGTTCAATATGGTAGCCAGCTTACTCTAATCGAGGCCCTGTGTGTACAACGTCTATCAACTCTGGAAATTCAGCATGATATATTTACTCGATCACAGACCATGTTCAGACAAACACACCACTAACCGATCACTTGCCTTCTTAATATATCAGCATGTTCTATCCACCTCTACCACCACACTAACAACAAGCAGCACTAACTCAAAGAAATCACCTAGCCACACCCATCTGCCCCATACCCAAACTACCAAATCCCACTACCCCAGACGCCCCCCCCAAAAAAAACTCACTCAAG